>JAHPZR010002413.1:205000-237500 GCA_019787425.1 Platygyra sinensis
TGGTAATGGTAATGGTAGTGGTAGTGGTAGTGGTAGTGGTAATGGTAATGATAATGATAATGATAATGATAATGATAATGATAATGATAATATTGGAGAAGAAAGCGACAAAAGTTTGTTTTGACAGAACCCAATGTCATCTTTAGTTGATTGATGTATAGAAGCTCTCTGCAAGTTGAATTCTTGTTCTTTCACACATCTTTGTTTTGTTTTCAAAATTAGCATTTTCTACTGATCATAAATTCAACTTTCACTGCTTTGTACAAAGTAGTTGTTGTCAAAACATGTATTTGAAACTTAACAGTTAGCATTTAACTTTCTTTAAATTCTTGATTTGCCTGCTTTTATCAAGACTTTTAGAATAACAATGAATAATATTATTAACAGTAATCATAACATAAAACATGTTTATGCTCGTTGACCAGTTCCTTCTAACAACTGCTATATGTACACTGTTCCAGTTTACTCTCTTTCATTACGTTTTAACCGTGTAATTTAGTTATATTCTATTCTCAAAGCAAGATGTCCATATACAGCTGTAAACATTTAAACTGTGTTAAAATAGAACTAGAACATACTAATCAGAGAAAATGGGAATATCTATACCTGGCTCTTGATTCAGAGAGGTAAAAAAACATACCCTGTTGAGTTGCACATACCCGTAACTTATGTATTTGGGAGTACCCCTCTTCCCTTGGTAATTCTGCTTTTAACATTTCTGCTTAATTAATCATGCCATCAACAATTTACTTTTCCCTTCTTCTGTTTTTGTTAAATAATATTGTAAAATCAGTTTAACTCTATGTACATAATATTTTGTGTAAGTTTAAAAAAATTGAATTGAACAATTCTACTTAATTAATTCTGTGGGATGTAAAAGAACCCACATACTGTCCAAAAAAGAGTAGGAGACGTAGTTCCTGGTGCAGTGGTCTATCTTTCATCTGATGGTTAAATGCTTGGAGATATTAGCTGCATAAGCTACTCTAAAATTCCTGGGAAAATAAAATAATGTACATGTATGTATGTTACTCCGTAAGTTCAAGCACCTGGCACAATGCAAACTCTTTCCCTTGAGAAAATACTCCTCAACCAGCGCCGTAGCTAGTAACAGGCCAACTGAGGCACTTGCCTCGGTCATTTCTTTGGCTTTTGTTGTTTATAGTACCTAATACCTAGGAAGAGAACTCAACCCTGGACTGATTGCCTCAGTCATAAGTTATTCATAGACATTGCCTCAGTCAACATTTTTTTCTGGCTACGGCCCTGTCAACTGATCACATACATCCAAGGGAGGGTATAAAAGGTTATCAAATAAGGAATTCAGAAGGAACAAGCTGAACTGAAATCTCCCCAAAAGGCAGCCGGGAAGAAGGGGTTGGCGGGGGGGGGGGGGGGGGGGGGGGCGTACACATGTTGAGGAACTATGTTAGCTGTGGTGCGAGGTACATATGACCACCCCTTAACAAGGGGTACATGGAAACAGAATAGGTTTACTGAAACATTGCCCTGATATATGCTGTTTGGGCAATGTGTGAAGCTGTCAAAATATTGGATTCATGCCTCAATGATAAATTTTTCTGCAATCATTTTTTCAAGTAACAGTTCCCCCATTGAAATCAGGCATAATGCTAATGGTGCTAATGAATGAGTTTTGTGTTTATTTTGATAAATCCATTTGGAAACATCTAATGATAAAAATGAGCGAAAGAAGTTTAACACAACGTTTCGACGACTCCATGTCATCATTTTCAGGTGAAAAGAATAAAAGAATAAAAATTTCACAACTTAATAAATACCGTGCGAGGCGATAGAACGTAAAAATGTGCACGTAAGAAGTGACAAATTTAGATATGTGACAAAATAGAATAAACAGTTTTGCGCGTATGGAGTCTGAATGTGTGTTCAAGCATGGCCTTTTCTTCTTTATGAATAACATTTCATAAATCAGACAGTACAGTTTTCCGTTGCACTTCTTTAAAACGGAAAAGTTGTTGGTAAGGTCGCCGATGGTTTTCAGGCCGTGGTCATTCTTTAAGTGCTTGCCGATTGCTGAATAACGGTGTTCGTCAATACGTTGGTGTAAATGTCGGCTGGTGTAGCCGACATTTACACCAACGTATTGACGAACACCGGTGATTACTTTGCAGACAACAATTTGCATCACGCTATTTTATTTGCTTACGAGACGTGAATATGCTCCGCCTATAATTAACAAATATCCTGCGAAATCGCGCGGAATATCGCCTGATGAGCTTAGCCACACAAATAAAACCACATTGTTAGAAGTTAGGTTTCCAATACCTTTTTTAATTGACTCAGTATATATTGACATTAACTTAGGACAGAGAACAAGACTTTTAAATTTGAAAGACATGTTTCGGCAACTCCTGTGCCATCGTCAGTTTACGTACGGAATTACAATGATGAACAACATATAGCGGAAAATTAGAATAACAATGGTATGATACAACAACTGATTACAAAGAAAGATAAACATTTACATGAAACAATTGTTTCCTCCCTAAATCAACAACTGTTTCATGTAAATCTTAATCTTTCTTTGTAATCAGTTGTTGTATCATACCATTGTTATTCTATTTTTCCGCTATATATTGTTCATCATTGTAATTCCATCCGTAAACTGACGATGGCACAGGAGTTGCCGAAACATGTCTTTCAAATTTAAAAGTCTTGTTCTCTTTATTGACATTAACTTACAATGGAAATTGACTAGAAGTCATACTTGATTAGTTCGTACTTTCACCTTTAACTTAAAACGATAATGAAACCCCAAGAGCGGCTGCGCGCAAAGAAGGAGCTGTACTCCCTAAATCAGTGACTTCTCGCACAGAATAACTGGGTACTTATTTCGAAACCCACTGGCCGTCAAAGCGCAGGGTACGTCATTCCACATTTTTTCATGTTGCTCCCAACCTGGGTCAACCTTTCCCATTATGTGGCCACAATCCTCGTTACCTCCTGACTTGCCTGGATTCCCCCTTGACCATGAAGTATACCCTCCGGCTACTGGAGTGCCATCAATCCAGTACAGCTTATCATCTGCCTGTTTTCGCTGGATTCCAATCCACGCACCACCCCACGTGAGTGTGGTCTGTTTAAACACCAGGTCACCGATGAACTTGTTTTCTTCTGCTGATGTGATAATAGGCAGATCTGCACCCAGACCTTTGCAAGCTGCTCGAGCAGCACCCCAAGTTTGGGTTGGAGTATCAGCGATGTAGTAACACGATTTTCTATGTCTAACCCAGCCAGCTGGACAACCTGAAAAAGCAAAAAATGGAAACAAATATGCCATGGTCTGTTTGCATTCTGTCTTTCGTTCAGAAATGTCTACATAATCAGAGAATATCCATGTTAGAATTTTCATAAGCTGACATGTTAGTAGGCAAATCTTGGATAATTGAAACTATAAAAAATGCCACATGAGGAGACATTCTGTAAAAGTTCAAAGTTAACGAAGCAACTGGGTTTTATATCAACTTCAATGACATTTAACATTTTCAATGCTCTTTCCCGACGATACCAATTGGTCTTTTGCTTTACCTTTTTTTGATCCAAATAAGCTTTCATGTGAATTAATTTGTACCCCTATTGTGAATTAACATTCAAGCTATAATTGTTTGGCTTCTTTTCAAGGGAATTACTAATTTAGAGAACAAATCTTATAAAGTCATGAATTCAGTCAAACTTCTACTTGGGCAGCTACTCTGGGGAAGTGAACAAGGGGTCGTTTAATAAATGTTTTCTTTTTCTTTTTTGTTTTTTAACTTGTTATAACTACAATTCTCGTACCTGTACACTTTGCAGCCTTTGTTGACAGATCATCCAGCGCCTTTAGAACCTGTTTATTAATCACTAGTTTAATCCTGTCTATCTCCTTCCGCAGTTCTCCCCCAAGATCCGCTACGATCGGCGACAGGATAAAGAACATGATGAACACTGTTTCCTTTAAAGCCATCTTTGGTTCTGTGGATCGAGAGTCAGAGAGTGTCCATTTATGTCCAGAAATGCCCCTAACCCTGTATTTGGGCACTTTATATAAGACAGATCTTTTTGGCATTTATATATGACCTCATGTTTGCGATAATTATTTGTGTTTTAGTAAAAATTGAGGGGTGGGGACACCTTGTGATGTCTATCCTACAGTTTATGCATCTTACTAGCGTGCATTTTTGGACATATCCCAAAAAGTGACGTGCCTGTTTATAACCGTAAACTATTTGCATATTTTGAAAACGTGTAAGAGGTTTATGGGTCGTTTTATTTGTTAATTCTTCAAGGGTGATTACTTTGCAGACAACAACTTGCATCACGCTATTTTATTTGCTTACGAGACGTGAATATGCTCCGCCTATAATTAACAATTATCCTGCAAAATCGCGCGGAATATCGCCTGATGAGCTTAGCCGACGAGGCCGTAGGCCGAGTTGGCTAAAATCAGGCGATATTCCGCAAGATTGAGTAGGATAATAGTTTTATTCCTCGCGAACCATAACAAACCCAGTTAATGAGAAATATTTTGTTCACGGTACACCAACATGGCGGCGATGACGTCACGTGCATACGCTCCATAAGTTTTACGCTGACGCGTCTTAGTACAAATATTTGCATAACTGATCAAAGCAACAGAAATTTTCAGAACACTTTACAACCGAAGGACTGATTAGAAAACGTGTACAATGAAGAAAAAAGTGTTTTTACTCTGCAAATCGCACCAATCTGCACGTGAAATTTCACCGTATGCACCAAAAAAATTCACTTTTATGCACTGTATAGGATAGATTGATATCCTCTTGGCCAATCAAAATGCAGAAACTACTGTATGTAAATTATTAGGTACCCTAGTTACAACTCAACGACATAAAGTCCAGAGTCGCAGTTTAATAAGGTGATGAATCCAGAAATTTTACGCGGTAGGGACCATAATGGAGGTTACTCTGGATGAAAACGTTTGCCTTTAAGTTTAAATCTGGGGAAACACCACAACGCTTCAGAAAAATTCAAATAATATGATAAATATCAATCCAATTGAGATGATATAAAGCTTTGTTTTTCATTTCAATTTTAATTTCAAAACCAAGGCGGAAAATGATGCTATAATTTCGTTGGCTCTGTCTTGTGATTATGTTGTCAGCGAAATTATTGGTCAGAATCAGCGTATGTTTACATTCGTTCAAATTTCCTGATAAAAGTCCATCAGGACTGGTTCCAAAATTTAAGAAATTTGGGGTTTAAACTTCTAGTTCAGTCTTGAAACCTCACCCTCAGATCCACCTATGGAAGGAACAATATCATAAAATTCATTTTTCTAACGCAGCTATGAATGATTTGAACACGAATATTAAGGGGAAACACCCTAACCCCCTAACACATGTAACATGCACGATTAAAAACAAAAGCTAGAAAAGTTAAACAAAGATAACGGAACCCTCAACTGGTACGTGCTTGGATTAGTTCTGTTGTGACGGATTTTTATTGGTCTGACGAGTTAAACCAAAATAATTCAGCATATAGCATGTAGGCATTTCTTTCAATGCTGGAGATACTACCAGCCACTTTCTTGGTCGAGTTTGTTGAAGTGACATCGGAGGGAAAGAGTGTTCCACCAATGTGAAATAATGTTTGAAGGAACTTAAAATGTCTACTCTCGTATTCTTCAGACAAACGCGACAACTTTAATAAGTGGCGCAAAATAATAAGTGGCTGTACCTGCGAAAACAGCAACTCGTAAATTTTACAATCGGCAGACAAGAATGAAAGAGGAATTTCCGATTGAGATTGTTTTACCGGAATTCCTGCAATTCTATCCATCTGTTTTAACCCTTACACCATCAAAAGAGAATCAAACTGAAAGCATGGGAGTGGTCTTGCTTAAGTGTCAGTAGTTAAAGGTCTAAAGTGTGGCCATTGAAATGAAAGTTATCATGCAATCTTTCCTAGCAGTGGCGGATCTAGGGGAGGGATCCTGCCCCCCCCCCCTTCACCTTATTTCGGGGAAAAAAATGAAGCAATGACTGAAGGGAAAAGGCCAGCAAGGCAAGAAAATCAAGACCCCCCCCCCCCCCCCTCTCCCCCTTAGCTCAAGGTCTGTATACGCCACTCAAAACTGAAGAGTATGTGAGTGGTCTTGCTTTTGTGTCAGTAGTTAAAGGTCTAAAGTGTGGCCATTGAAATGAAAGTTATCATGCAATCTTTCCTGCGCAGTGGCGGATCTAGGAGAGGGGCCTGGGTGGCCCGGGCCCCTCTTATTTTGGAGAAAACATGGAATAACTGAAGGGCAAGTAAATGAAGACCGAGCTTCCCCCCTACCCGCCCCTTCCTTAGCTCAAGGTCTGGATCCGCCATTAATTGTTGCGGTACTGTTTATTATGCCGTACAAGGTGGTTCTAAACAGAGATTCGTTATTTAATACCCCCCCATGCTCACATACAGTTCAAACAGGAAATTCATAACTTGGAGAATTTTCTCCGCAATCCGGCGCATTGGTGATCTATTACTAGCAGTACCTATCAGTATAAGTGCCAACGCCCAAACAGGAAAGCTAGGGTCTTGTGCCTTTGTAAAGCGTGCTAAAAACAATTTGCCATTTGAAAAAGAGCGTGTGGTAATTTACAGTGCTAAATATGGCCATCCTTTTTGCTCATGGATGTTACGTAACATCCATGAGCTTGGGGACCGGAGCTATTATCATATAAGTCTCATTTTGACAAAAGCACTATTGAACAAGTCCATATCAAGTTCTGTAAGCAAACACTTAATACCCTATGGTACACAGAGAACATTGCCTGTAGAGCAGAACTTGGACGGTACCCTGTAAGTATAGACATAAAAGCTTCAATATTCAGTTACTGGCTTAGATTACAGCATAAAACAGGCAATCCTCTGTTAAAGGAAGCGTTTCATCACGCAAAAAATCACAGCCAATTTTTTGATGTATTAAATGAGGAAACAATACGAATGCACTCTACCATGTCTACAAGCAATACATCAAGCCAACAACATATCAAGAATGCTCGTTCCTCCATAAAGAAGCAGCTTAAAAAGGACTACATTCGAAATTGGCTGAAGGCTCGCAACAACACTTCCGAAGGCTCCAGAGAGAAGTTTACACATAAAGAATTCAGATTCGACTACCAATTCGAAGACTATCTCAGAACTATCAGAAACCCAGCACATAGAATAAGTATGACAAAATTGCGTCTGGGAGTTCAAAGCTTGCGAATACAAACTGGGAAATACGAAATTAGAGGTGCACCAATCTCAGTAGAAGGAAGAACGTGTCTATAGTCTGCAATAGAGGCTATATAGAGGACGAGCAGCACTTCTTGATGTATTGCTCAGGGTATGATAACATTAGAAATGAGTTCCATTCTCTCCTTTCAACACACGATGTTGTTTTCAAAAGCCTAAATGATGAGGATAAGATACGGTATTTACTTACCTTAGAAAACGAAAACACTTCAAAAACAGTAGGTAAATACACATATTTAATGTTTCAGAAAAAAAAGACATTCTAAACTCAAAATATAATTAGAAGTTATTGTATGATCTTTTGGTTAATTACTTATCCTACTAGATATCATTACCTTTATTGTAACAAGACCGATACCTCCCTTTGGAGAGTAAGGCGCAATAAAGATTTACTGTTTACTGTTTACTCACTCACTCACTCACTCACTCACTCGATTTTGATTAATTTATTCATTAAAACCGGATTAAATGGTTTCTCCTATCCCTCCCCTACTTAGTATGGTTCTTGTCCTAAGCACTTCGTCTTGTAGGTTCAGCAGGTTTCAACAGGGTACTGGAAAGGCGAACTTTTTGTTCGACAACATGGAGTTCATATGAAAGGTATATATAGTAGTTGAACCGCGTAGCACCCGTTATATCGAAATAATGCTATTTAAATTAATTGTTAAGATAATTGATTGTTTTTCTTTGGTCCGTGGGGACTCCCAAATTTCCTTTAAAAGGGTAGTAACCCAGGGGGATTTGGTGTATCGGCAGTATTGCCTACTACCGGCACCTTAACAATTAATTTAAATAACATGGAGTTCATGCATGGCGGTTAACGCTGCACGAATTTGTTAAGCTAAGCAGCAGCACCTGCGACAATTGGACATGGAAAGACTAGAAGGACGTGCTGCAGCATAGCGTATCGCAGCATAATTATGGGCTTTCCTTCAATTTTAACTAGGAGACTTTTCGTGGAGGGCTAAAATTGAAAATTATAAAGCTAAGGAACTTTAGCTTCAGCAATAAGGACTTTGAAATCCCGAAAGCTGCGATGTTCGCTTCGAAATCAACGATGCTAAAATGCGACGATGTCACGACCGAAAAAATGCCTGGTAAAATGTTACCTGGAGGAGGAAACAATGCAAAGGCGAATAAATGGAATTTGTACGGGTGAAGGTTGCTTGTTGGAAACAGTTTGTTTCTCGCTATAGGTTGTTGTCTCTTGCCTGTTTGTTTACATTTTTGGCCCTCATGCTATCCTTGGGGACCCTTTCCTCGTTTATGCTTGCAAGGCAGGGCATATTTGTTAGGGATACAGTTGGCCCTGTTTTAGGAAAGTGTTGTAAAGTTAGGTATAGCGTGACAAAGCCTTACAAACAATTTCAGAATTAAGAAGCTTGATTACATATTACAGTCGGAAATATAACCTATTTATTATATCTCTAAGTCAGTACGCGCGCTGCGATTGGTCAATTTAGCGGGCCGTACTCTCCCGCACGGCCCGCTAAAATTTAAAGTTGTTTGTGTTGCCAAACTGTTGCGTGATTTATGGCGAATTTTGTTTTTTTACTTATTTAGCAAGTAAAGGTTTAAAACTTCCTTTTACTCTAAATTGCGTGCTAAAGCGTAGTAACGACTTAAAAACGATTTAAAATTGACTCGTTTTGCTTTCGACCTGCTTCAGAAGTTTGAAGCCGTTCCTCATGGATTAAAATCGTTCTCGATCTCGTCAGACACACAATAGAGAGATAATAAATTCCTCTTACTAACCGAGTTTGAGGTCTGTACTGTAAGTTACGGATCCTCGTTTTTTCCCCTACGATTTATGGCTCGCGTGCCTCGCGCTTGGGCCATAAATCGAAGGGGAAAAACCTCGGTCCGTAACTTACGGTACGGACCTCGAACTCGGTTAGTAAGAGGAATTTATTATATGGCAAGGTAAATCCGAACGTTCTGATTGGTTCATTCTTGGTCAGGATTTCGCCATACGGACCGTTTCCATGGAAGCGGTCATTGGCTGTGTATTTTTTTCTTTTCGAAAGCCGGCAAATTCAAAACAAGCATGGCCCGAGTGCCATATAATAAACTACTTACTAACCTAGCTAGCTCGAGCCGTACTGGGGAATATTGGCTCTTGGTCGTTTTTGTACGGACCTCGCTTCGCTCGGTCATTACTGCCACGACCTCGGGCCAATATTCCCCAGTACTGCCCTCGCGCTTGGTTAGTAAGAGGTTAGTATAAGCCTTTGTTGTTAACGTAGCCATGTAAATATGCGTATTACGTGTCGCTTGGAATATAGAAAACTAGTTCTTACTTTCCGTTTTAAAACATGTGAGAATATTAGTTCCTCACTCACTTTCTGAGGGGCACAGGGGTAGACTGATGCATTAGAGGGGGTAAAATATCAAGTCTTTATCAAAGCTAACGGAGCCCGGGAGAAATTCCGGTGAATAGAAGGGTTGCTGTATTGTGCATGAACTATCTTTTAAATCCCAGCAAACAACCTACCCCATAACAATTAAATTAATTTCCATCGATAAAGCTTCAAATATGTATTATACAAAGCAATGATTCATCGTACAGTTCATTAGGTAACTGTTGACATACTTAATACAGTTCTCCCCTTCGGCAGCATCACCAATTAGGCATACTAGCTCATTATTTATTTTAATCATGAGAGCTTGAGATAAGAGAGAGGTGATATTCATTGATTAACTTTGGAGGACAAGAAATTGGGTGGAGAAAGATTGAGTCTTGCAAAGATACGCATTTGATTGTACATTATCGGATGCACAGTTTTGTGCTTTGATTGTCACAGGAGGGTTTTGATGTTGAGACTTGGTTGTCTCTGTTTCTTTTTTTGTGTAAAATCACTGGCGGATCCAGGGGAGGGGCCTTGGAGGTCCGAACCTCCGATTTATTTTGGGTGAAAAATGAAGAAATGACAGAAGGAATAAAAGCCGGGAGGGCACGTAAAACAAAACTGGGCCACTGCTGTTGAATTAAATTTGAGTTTATTTGATAAGATCTTCTAAGGAATACTATAATTCAAAAGCAATAAGCCCAGATGCATGAATTGAACTTTAGCGTAAATAATGCTGGTACGATATTTTTTTTGAAATCCAATGTGTTGTGGCGAATGATTTCATGTCAAGTGTTATAACTCAGCGTTTGTTGGAACAATAGACAAGATAGTTATATTTTCGTAACCACGCCAAAGTAATATTGTATGGTGTTTAGAGATATCTTTTTAGCGTCAGTATTTGTGCTATACTCTAATGAAGAGAGAATGGCATGTTTTTTGGCAAGATAAACGCATCACGTTTTAACCCGAGACAATATGTTATTGTATTTAGCGCGAATTTCCGCGAAAAAGGAATGAGAATTGTTAGATCTTTTTCATAGGAGTAGTATGCAAGAAATGGAGTTCTTTGCTGCAGTTTTTTTATTACCCTCAACTAGGGTGTGTGCTGGTGCCATGGCAACGGGTCTGGTTAAAAACAAGGCTTAAATAATGGTTTTTGTTTATTTAAAAAAAAATCCAGTCGTTAAATTCATTTGTTTTCATATTTTGCACACTAAGAAATGACATTAAATCCCTTCTGTCAACACGGCTCTAATAGAATTTTGACATAGGCGATTTTCGTAATTCGACGTTAATCGTTTTCTGTATTATTAAAAATTCCCCATATCAAATGTCAGATTTTTTTTGACAGATCATCCACGTGGTCTCTGATCTATTTTTCTACCAAATTTCTTGAAATTCTAACGACTGGATCGTTAGAAATCGGCATGTTTCTGCTAAAGCAAGCGGTCTCAATTTTTCGAGCAACTGCGCAAGCGTTGCATTTAACTGGGTTCTTTCGGTAACAAACAAAAGCTGAAAATTGCTGGGTTCTTTGCATCGTTACCTTTTCTAACATGTCTCTGTAATAAAAGACTAAAGCTATCAATTCACTGCGTTCAATTATAGAGTAAAATAACATTTAACATTTAACACTTATATAGCGCTTATCCGCATGCGTTCTAAGCGCTTTACATCCATTGTATTACAGTATGACTTAGAAATATAAAAACAAAAGATTAAATTATCTAATTTAGATTAAAAGCGCATTTAAAAAGGTGTGTTTTCAGTTTAGATTTAACACAGAACACAGAACACAGATAGTGCGGGTGTTGAGTAAATAAAATGATCGCTCTACTGACGGCATGTTTGTTTTTTGAAATCCTTGTGCACGTGCTAAATATTGCATCAGCAAAAGCACGCGCGAAAACTGTGTTCGGCCACCTTAATAGGTTGCGTGAAGGTAAACACACGGAAAGTGACATTTTAAAACTTAAAGAGAGAGTCATACAAGAAGACCTCATAAACCCACTGGATGCACCGCACTTATTTATTCAAAATGCTAAAGTAGATGAATTTAAAGTCAGAGCTCACAATGCAGCTAGAGGAAACAAATTAATGCTGGCAGCTACTTGAAGATTCAGATTGTGTATGCAAATTTACTACTGGTATTTACCATGCCAATATTTTTGACAGCCATACCCTTAACTTGTTAGAACTTCAATACAATTTTGCTGTTTGTGGGACTTAGTTGTTGATATTGTTATATGTTTAAACGGGCCCAAGGCTGGTTTTCATGACATATGCAAACGCATGTAAGGTGTTGATATTTAGCATAAATTTATTGGGACAAAATGATCAACATCTTACTACGTCTGCTTATGTCCTCTTATGCTTATGCATTAGT
The DNA here is from genome assembly GCA_019787425.1 of Platygyra sinensis. Lineage (NCBI taxonomy): Eukaryota > Metazoa > Cnidaria > Anthozoa > Scleractinia > Merulinidae > Platygyra > Platygyra sinensis. The sequence continues at coordinate 217,013 of JAHPZR010002413.1, forward strand.
GAATACCAGCCTTTAGCCATTATTGCAGCAAACCATCTTGACACTGCATGTACAAGTTTCCTTGACACGCTGAGACAGTTAAAATGGGACAACACATAGTAGCACTAAATTGAGAGAATGTTGTTGTGTCATGTCCCATAAAGACCAAGAGCTAAATAAAATGATTGTTTTTTTCCGACCTCGCTGGGAGCCTGTTCGCAGGCTAATAGCACATTTACCTTCAAAATTCATGCCTTTAACAACAATACGGGGAGTAATCAATCAAGTAATTTCGAAATTAGGCGATACTGCAGCGTGAAGCTGATTTAAAATTAAGACCATGATTACTCCCTGAAATGTGTTACACAAGGTCCAACGCAGGGATTTAGAAAATTTTGAGAGTTCATCATCCAATCATCGTCGGTAGTTTGGGGTGGCGTGACATTTTGTTAAATGAAACCTTCCATGCCGCTTGAGTACTTCTGATCTCGTGATCATTGCAGACTTTGATCGATCTGTTCAGACAACTACCACCTATTTGCTGAAGAAGCGGTTTTCTATTTTATCGGTGCATAAAATGGACATAAACTGATTCTAGAAGGTTAGTGTAAGTAGGAAAGATTTTAGGCTCGACTTAAGCCCAGGAAGAGATCTAGAACATTTGTTACCGAGAATAATATTCAGTTCGCCTGACTAGACGGATTTACCGTTAAGCCAGACACAACGAGAGTAGGATTCTAATTTAAGTTACCGAGCAGATGCTCGCTCTGTGTAGGAATCTTCAGTTCATGGCCACAAAGGTACGTCGAAGTGACTGATTCTGGCGACATGAGGTAAGGATGAGTGAATTAAAATTATGAAACGTAAGCACCTCTGGGAAAGGAACAAATTCGACACCGCTGACATGCAGGCAACAGACACTGGAAAAACCTTAGTCAGTTCCATACGGGGGGTGACAACTCTAACAAACGCTGTTTCGGGATAAAGCCAAAATTGTTCCGGGAAACTGGAGATTTCTCCGGGAATCGGGACACTTGGAAATTCTTCCGGGAAACACCTGATAATTCCGGGACATTGCAGAAAAAACGGGACATCGAAGGTGTAATGACCAGCCATGAGTGAATCCAACACATACACTAATTTATTCAGCAAAGGCGCGAATACATCACGTGATCATGGAGAAATGCCAATCACAACATTCCTCCCCTCTAGAATTACAGGTTGCTCATCCATTAACTTCTCATATAAATTGGAACTACTAAATCAAAAACTATTTGTCCTCTTTTCAAACAACAGTCCCTGTAATAAAGTCATTATTCACACAGGTAGTCTTTCAGGTATCCAGGTCTGACCCTTTTCCGCACAGGGCGTGTAACCAGAGGACTTGTTTTAACGGGTGTCTGAGTAGGTGCTGCTGATGGAGATTTAGGAACCTCGAGTTGGTCACTAACACCAGGGGTGGGTGGTGTTGCATCAGGTTCAGGCAAGACAACTGGTGTCACACCAGGTGTCACACTGGGTGTCACGCTTGGTGTCACGCTTATAACTGGCTCCTCTGCCACATCATTCTCACGGCGTCCAACATGGTCTTGGTGTCGCCGGATGACTGTCCCGTTGTCCAGCTGAACTCGAGCTGACACTGGACCAGTTTTCTCCACGACAGTTCCTGGCATCCAGGCCTTCTTGAAACGGAAATCCTTAGCATAAACAGCCTGGCCCTCTAGAATCTCCCTCTTCTTAGCATGGTAATCATGTGCTACCTTCTGTTGGGACTGTTTATTCCTGACACGATCTTCTATGCTTGGCACAAGCTGATTCAGATGTGTGTGCAATCTCCGCTTCATGAGTAATTCTGCTGGTGGAACTCCGGTCGAACTATGAGGGGTGGTACTGTAACTAAGGAGAAACCGCGATAACTTTGTTTGGACACTTCCATCCTCCATCTTCTCATAGCCTTCTTTAAAGATTCGCACAGCCCTCTCTGCCAAGCCATTTGAGGCAGGATGATAAGGTGCCACTTTGATGTGCTTGATTCCATTCTTTTTCATGAACTCCTGGAATTCTGAACTAGTAAAATTGCTACCATTGTCGCTAACGAGTGTTTCTGGTAGGCCATGTGTAGCAAACATCTCTCTGAGCTTTTCAATTGTGGCAGTCGACGTGATGGACTTCATGCGATGCACTTCCAACCACTTCGAGTATGCATCCACGACTACAAGGAACATTTCTCCTTTGTAAGGCCCTGCATAGTCAATGTGGATTCTTGAACAAGGAAGTCCCGGCCACTCCCAGGGGTGCAATGGTGCTTCTGCGGGTGCACTCTGATTTAACTGGCATTTGTTGCGGCCCTTCACCTTCTTCACAATCTCCTGATCCATGCCTGGCCACCATGCATAGCTTCGTGCCAAAGCTTTCATGCGAGATTCGCCCGGGTGGGCCTCATGCAGCTCGGTAAGTATTTTCGATCTTCCTTGTGGAGGTACAACTACTCTGGCACCCCACAGTACACAACCATCTTCTACGCTCAATTCACTTCGTTTGGTGAAGTAAGGGTTTAGCTCTTCAGAGTTGTTTTTGGTTGGCCATCCTTCTAAGATGAAGCGTAGCACCATTGAGAGGACTGGATCCCTTTTGGTCCACTCTTTGATGTGACCACTATGAACAGGTGTGCCTTCCAAATGTTCCATTAACAAGATTGTTTCACCTGGAACTGGGACTGACTCGGGCATCTCAGGCAAGGGTAGCCTACTTAAGCCATCTGCATTACCATTGGTCTGACCAGCCCTGTACGATATCTTGTACTCGTAAGCAGACAAGGTCAGTGCCCATCGCTGGATTCGTGGTGCAGCAAGTGCTGGAATCCCTTTCTTCTCATTCAACAAACCCTCCAAAGGTTTATGATCCGTCTTGATAGTGAATGAGTGTCCATAAAGAAACTGATGGAACTTCTTGACTCCGAAGATTATTGCTAGCGCCTCCTTCTCTAGGGTGGAGTAATTTCTTTCAGCTCCATTTAGAGATCTGGACATGTACCCTATTGGACGTTCAGTTCCTCCTTCCATTTTGTGGGATAAGACTGCTCCCACACCATAATCTGAAGCATCAGTAGCAAGTACAAGTTCCTTAGCTGGGTCAAAATGCACTAGAAGTTCAGCTGACTGCAACAGTTCCTTAGATTTTGCAAAGGCCTCCTGCTGTTCCTTTTTCCACTGCCATTTTGATCCTTTCCTTAAGAGCTGGTGTAGGGGCTCCAGGATGGTTGCGACGTCGGGTAAGAATCTATGATAATAGTTAAGCATGCCCAGGAATGCTCGCAACTGACTGACATCCTTTGGCTCCGGTGCATTCTTGATTGCCTCAACTTTTGCCGCCACAGGTTGAATGCCATCACCACTGATTACGTACCCACAGTACGTGACTTCAGGTTGCATGAACAGACGTTTTGCCAAACGTAGTTTCAACCCTGCAGTGGAGAGCCGACTAAGCACTGCTTCCAGGTTGGCTAGATGATCTGGGTCATCCTTGCCACTGACTAAAATGTCATCAACTCGCACGACAACATGGGGGATGCCTTGCAATAAATTCTCCATTGTACGCTGGAAAATTCCAGGCGCTGACGAAACCCCAAAAGGCAGTCTATTATATTGATAGAGTCCCTTGTGAGTGTTGATCGTAGTGAATTTCTTCGATTCTTCATCCAATAATAACTGTTGGTATGCCTGTGACATATCCAGCTTGGTGAATTTATTTCCTCCACCTAGTGTGGCAAGCAGGTCCTCAGTCTTTGAGATTGGATAATTATCCAACTTTGAGACTTGGTTAACGGTACACTTATAGTCACCACAAATACGCACTGATCCGTCTTGTTTCACCACTGGAACTATAGGTGCCGCCCACTCTGTGAACTCTACTGGAGATATTATGCCTTCACTCTGCAATCAATCGAGTTCCTTTTCGACTTTCGCTTTAAGAGCATATGGTACAGGATGAGCCTTCATGAACTTGGGTGCAGCACTTGGGTCAACATAGATTTTAGCCTCTGTACCCTTCAGTGTACCCAGTCCTTCGCCAAAAACGTCCTTGTGTGCGTCTAGGATCTTCTGCAGTTGAGGGTTGCCCTCTTGGATGCTGAAAATACTGTTCCAGTTAAGCTTAATCACTTGAAGCCAGTCCCTTCCAAGTAGATTGGGTCCAGGACTCATCACCACCAGGGCTGGTAAATTATGCTGTTGATTTTGGTACTTGACAGGAATCAGTACTTCGCCCGACACTGGTATTTTCTCTCCTGTGTATGTGCTTAATATGGCCTTCGAACTCTTCAATTCCACTTTGTCGCGTAACTTGTTGTACGTTTCTTCATTCAACACGGTTCTGGTCGCGCCAGTGTCTATCTCCAATTTGTGTGGTTCACCACAAAGTTCCACAGTTACTTCGAATGCCTTAGGTTTGCTTTGCCCGCCAATGTGATACATTGTCGCTGCATAAACACCTTCTTCGCCGGAAACTTCGTCCACCAAATGTGTTGGCTGCTTCTTCTTCCCCTTTGCTGGCTTGCTGTCTCGCGAACCGGTTTGTTTACCTTCCCGCTTCCCGGAATCGGTTCCTTTGCACGTCTTTTTCTTCGAATTTTTCTCGCCACGACACACTTCGGTTAAGTGCCCTCTTCGCCCACATTTAAAACACTGAGCATCTTTGAATCGACAGGCTGAAGCTTCATGTTTCTCCCCACAACGGTAACACTCTGAACCTGGACGACGATCTTTCGTATCTTTAGTTCCGTTCTTGTCCTGAGCGTCGACCTGATTAACGCTGCTGGGGGTCGTTTCGGACTGAATATCAACCACGTGCTTCGCCGCTAACTCTTCTCCCAAAGCAATCTCCTCGGCTTTCTTGAGTGTCAACTCTCTTTCCGCCAGTAATCTCCGCTGGATTTTCTTATTATTTATACCACAGACCAACCGATCTCGTAGCATTTCTGGTAACGACTCGCCAAAATTACAATGTTCAGTTAGCTTACGCAATTCTGCCACGTATGCTGCAACTCCATCGCCTTCTTTCCGATTTCGGCTATGAAATTTGTAACGCTCCACTATCTCACTCGGCTTCGGTAAAAAGTGCTTCTCAAGGGTGTCGACAATCTTCTTGAAAGTTGTCTCCGCTGGTTTCGCTGGTTGAAGTAAATCCCTCGCAAGTGCGTACGTTCTACTTCCGCAAACACTGAGTAGAATTGCTCGTCGTTTCCCCGCATCTTCCACCTCATTCGCTAGGAAATACTGCTCCAACCGCTCTACATACTGGGTCCATGATTCTTCTGATTCTTTGAATTCGCCTATTTTGCCGTAGGTCGCCATTCCTGTTCGAATCTAGAATGAAATGTCTCGTCGCCAAATGTAATGACCAGCCATGAGTGAATCCAACACATACACTAATTTATTCAGCAAAGGCGCGAATACATCACGTGATCATGGAGAAATGCCAATCACAACAGAAGGAAATTTTAATTCACGCTTTTATTTACTAGGATTAACCTCGGTAAGTTAGGCATGAAGTCCTCTATAAATGAAAACATTCAAACAGCGAGTGCAGCGCCGCGGCTTGTGGTTTACACAAACCAATCAGAAACGCACCCAACTGAGCGAGCACACTCAGTCATTGGTTTATCAAGAAGCCCGATGGCGTTCGTAGAAATAGAAGAAATTCGTAATCTGGGCGATGAGGAGAGAAGAAAAAAGGCGGCCGGCCTACCTTTTGCAAAAGAAGCTTTAGAACTAATTGCAGAAAGTCTTGACAGCAAATTAGCACTTCCAATGGGCCACTATCTTGTCAAGGACACTGGATCACCCGAAGAACTTTGGATGCTTATTCTACACGCGGTGGAGGTGTTACAGTGTTGTGATAGGTGTATGGAACAGGTGGAAACGGGTGTGGCAGAGTTAAGAGCTTGCAAGTTCGTATGTAAAAAATGCACGACTGACCACCAGCTATACAAGTGAAACGTGTAAAGCACTGAATCTTTCGTCAGACCTTGACCAGTGGAAGTCTATAACTAGCCCAGTAGGTCGTGCTTTTCTTGCGTCGAAAGTCAGGTGTCACGCGAAAGTTTTGCTGTCTGTGTGTAAGCAAGTGACTGCCTTGAAAAACAGAAAAAGATCCTGCGCCAGCTAGAAGAGAAACGTACCTCTTCTGAGACAGAAGACGCTAAACTGGTAAACAAGAGCACTGGTGAAATTCTGGTAATACCATCGCCAGACGATCAACATACTGACAAGAACATCGTCGTTGAGCACGTCAATTACTGGCAAATAACGGAGAAAGTTTTCTTCGACAAAATCATACAAGTCTTGCGTTCGCATCCTGATGCTACTATCAACAAACCCGTGAAAGATGCTATCACTCAAGAAGTTCTCTCCCGGATTGACAGAATGTCCAACGAGACGTTCATGGCAGACATATCATCTCGCTATTTACAAGAGGCAGTTAGGGATGCTGGTCCCGTTGTGGTTACCGTTACTTCAAATGTACGTTATGGAGAAGGAAACAAGAGAAAAAAGATTTACTGAGAGCCGTTTGGAAGGTTGTCAGCATGTTGTATTACCGAAGAGAGTCGTGTTTTTGTAACCGATGGTTAAAAGAATCTTATTTACGAAGCAAACATAGCTAGTCCGCCAACAGTCGAGCTTATCTCCAAGACGTTTAAGAACCCGACAGATGTCATCTTCATTCGAGCAAAGCCCCAGCATCTCATTTGTGATAGTTTTGGAATTGATGATTTTATTTGTCAGCAGCATAACCTCTCGCCCAGTACTCAAAGATATCGGTTGACCGTTTAAAACAGCTCTTGTTAGTGAAAGAAAGCAAGCACTACTGATTATGAGAATAAGACATTTGTCATTTTCAGTCTGGAGGGTGGCAAGACAAGACCATCGCGCACAAATTTAAAGAACCAACAGGAATAGCCTTCTTGTCAGTCTTAGATGTTGTAGCTGTTTATGACTCTTCAGAGTGCGCGCTTGTTCTTTTTGCCAAAAACGGGGACGGAGTGTTAGTTTTCAATTTTCCCAAGAAGATATCGCCAGTACATTGTCATCTTTTCAAGGGCCGGGATTGGGAGTGCCATTTTCCTTGCATCAAACACCAGCATGCTATACAAAATGAAAGTAACACTGAATGCCAGTAAAGATGACAGAAATTCGTCAGCTGTATTGGAGGAGGTGGCTGGTTATCGACCACACCCCACTCACAGTAATGAAGACGGACCATCTGCTTCATCAAAGCTTTCATGTGTTAATATCCTCTGGAGTGTTGGGTCGGCTTATTTTAAATGGTGGCAGGCTTCGTTTATACACACCAACGCAAGAGTTTCAGAATTGGATGGAGACCCTTCGCAACGGCCACGAAGCTTACGGTTTAACTGAAACGAGACTTGGAGAAATTTACAAATGTAAGGTCAGAGCTATGGATTACCCGACTAAGATTAAAGCTCTGAAGCAAAGAAGCAGCTATTTTGGAGAGTGGCAAAATGAAGTCGCCGAAAGGTTACAGGGAAAGAAGACCGCCAGCATGGGAAAGTATGGTACCCCTGCAATGAAAACCATGAAGAATACAAGGATATCCTCAAAAGGGAAAAGAAGCATAGAAGGTCTTCTAAGAGAACATGGTCTTGAAAGTCAGGACTAAATGAGTTCCACTTCACTTCTGTTACAACGCTTCGTACAGAAGGTATGTTCGGAGTATACAACCGAGATCAGGTGGTTCCATCTGCACTTGAATTTAAATATATTTCTTCTCGCAGTGCATTGGAATGTGCAATGAAATCCGGTATGGGGCTTGGATTTAAGAGGAAGAGAGAGTCAAATGCTATTGCTCTACACAAAGCAGAAAGATGATGGTTTTTTTTTCATTAAGGAAAGTTCGCAGGTAAAGAAAGAGGCATTGGAAATGCTTGACTTTTGCCGTGTGTACGGAAAGGGAGTTAAAGTTAGTGGAGTGAGATAAATCTACAAGTAGAGGCCAGGCTCTCTTCCTTTGTACTGTCAAAAGCCAAAAGCCACGGTGACACTGCACGATCAAGAAAGTGCTCCTTTGTTGTAGTGGTTGGATTCTGTGGCAAAACCAAATGAAGGCAAAAGAGTTGAAAGGGCGAAAGGCAAATAACCAGTGAGAAAAGTATGGTGGTGGTTGGTCATCGAGTAACCAAAGACGGCGTGGAGTATCTAGTGAAGAGCACACAAGAGCCTGACAGTGCCGGAATGTGGATCCCAAGAGAGAATGTCGATTTCACTCTTGTAGCGGCATGCACCAAGACGGCAGAGGGCTTCTCGTTGTTCAACGTAGTCAACGGAACACTTCAGGCTTCTTTTACTCGTACAAGTTAGCACAACTAATACCTTATTATAGGAAATTAACGATGCATGCTATGCAACGAAAGTACGGTCATTAAGGTGTTTTATTTATTTGTTAATTAAATTGAAATGTTTTACTGTAAAGACGCTCTTCATGGTTTAAATATTGCTAAACATGCAAAACGTGTAGTATTTAAGGTTACACAATAAAGTAATAATAAAAAGCAAATCTTAGAATATATGCCGGGAATTCTAAAAATTTCCGGGAATGTATCCCAAAAATTCGGGAGGATGATCTAAATTTCCCGGACGACTTAAGTTAAGACCTAGTATTGCTCAAACAGCGGTTGTTAGAGTTGTCACTCCCCGTGTTCCATAGTTGTTGTCAGTTCCATAGTAGGTTTTAATTCAATATCCAATAATTTGCGAGCTATCATTCATAACGAGCAGCTTAGGGCCTCTTCATATGAGCCCCATAACCGGGCTGGCTCGGTTACCGGGACGAATTCTGTGGTGTGTTCATATGGGAAATTTCAGCCCGGTCGACCGGGATGAATTCAAGAAACACAACCAAAACGGTTGAATATAAATTTGTATTGTCACGACAGTCATAGCTTTGTGGACTCTTGTGTAACTTTACTAATAAAGCTACTTCGCATACTTCTAAAGTGGAAATACATACAAGACCAAAATTATGCCATTTTGGCCGCTATGTTGTGAGAGCGAAGCTATTTTGTTTAAAAAGTTTCGTCCCGGTCACCGGGCTGGAGTGTTCATATGGGAAAATTTTCATCCCGGTTACCGGGATCTCGGTCGCAAAAACCGAGATCTCGGTAACCGGGCCAGCCCGGTCTCTCATATGAATACATCGATATTTTTACAAAGAAAAGAGTGGCGAGGCGAGATCTCGGAAACCGAGCCAGCCCGGTCGACCGGGCTCATATGAAGAGGCCCTTAGTCGTGGAATGTGAAAGCTAGCGTGTTTCTACGTTCCGTTACTTTTTGACCATGAATGACTTAGTTGTCCTCAACAAATTCATCGACTTTAATTTGTGAACGAACAATTTCGTTGCTTGAGATAAAACCAGTTGTTAATCAATTCAACCTGAGTCGTGAAAATTCTGATATGTGCATTCTGGTCTGCGTGAACTGCAACTTTTACGCCTGACACTGTCACCTTCGTAGACCGCTGTGGAGCTTAAGTCAAATAATTTTTAACATGGCAAATTTTGTCATCAAAACTGCTCAACACAAAACATTTGCCTAAAAGCCTGTTAATGTCTGCACAAACCCATCTCTATGTGTTTATATGACAGATATTACAGATCTCTACACTTTTACCAGTAATTATCCAGAAACAGTTTAAATATTTTAAATTAATATTAGTAGGCCACTTTCGATATATTAAAATTCAGCTTCGTGATGAGGCCTAGAGGACACATACAAAAGAAATGACTATACATGGTCATTCAGGTCGTGTTCTATTGGGATAAACTGTTTCAGGTTGGTTGGGTTGGTTGAGTTGTTTCGTGTTCTATTGGCAAAAAACCCATTTGGTTTGGTTACTCAACTTTTTCAACCCGCATCCGCGGCCTATCGAAATTCTTTGCATTCGTGGACTTAGTTATTCTAACCTCGTTATCAGTGAGACGATAACTGCTATCATTTTTTAATTCTTCAATGTAATAATAAGTCATCTGCCTCTTTGGTATTTAAGTGCTCTTAACAGCTTCCGTAATTATTCACAATTTCTAAAAGCCAAAAATGGCAATTTCTCCCCTGAGTTATTAGCTTTTGCATAAATTATTCACAAAAGCCGTGAGTACAAAAACTTGAACTTAAACTTTAGTGAATTACAATATGCCGGAGCCGATAACGACGGCATTACAAAATACCAGTTGAAAAACTAGATTCTACAATTCTTTAGTACCACGAAATAAAACATGAAGGACCCAAGAAGACATCCTGATAACCTGCTACATCTTACTTTTGAAGACGAAAAGTGCAAGTATTGTACTTTTGCGAAAGAACTGAAACTGCCGAGAGATTAGAAAGGTCGTTCCCTAACAAAACGCGGTAAACGCTTCAGGGGGAAATCTAACCTGTACAACGTCCAGAGAAGAAGCTAAAGTTAGGCAGCAACCAGGAGAAGTCAATAAATGTCATTCAGAGCTATGAAAATCCGTAGATTTTAGCTTTTTTTCTCGGTATTTTGGTTATAAGGCAGCTTGTGCTGGGTTGAATACTTTCTTCTCGGCGTTCCACGGCTCACAGTTTCTCAACCACTAGAAAAACATTTGACAAGAAAGTCGTAGGCTGGGGAGTTTTTCCTTTGCTTTGTGGTCAAGTTCTTCAATTTAACTGTGAGTAAAGACTGCTTTCCACATTTAAAAGAAACTGCCCAGTTTTCATACATGACTTAAGGCCCGTTTACACAGGCGATTTTTGTCGCGGCAACTCGATGCAATTTTTGTCGCAGCAAAATTGCATCCAGTTTGAAACATGTTCAAAACACCTGCGATATCGCGGCGGCAAATCGCACGTGGTTTACACGTGCCATTTTGAAGTTGCAAATTAAGCGCGACAAAAATTGCATGGAGTTGCCGCGACAAAAATCGCCTGTGTAAACGGGCCTTTAGAGAGAGTAAATGAATTTTTACCGCTTGAATTCACATGTCAAATTTTCATCCAATAAAGTTGAATTAGTGTGTTGCCTCCATTTGTCACGTAAAATACAGAAGCGTTACAGAAATTGTTACTTGTATATTATTAACAAGTAATCAAATGATTCTTCTCGTGCAAAGATACGGGCTTGCATGTGCAGCTTTTTTAGTCTTTGAAAAATTTGCATGTGCTTATTTATTCCAAATTGCCCACGAAATCACTTTGATTACCTATACGTACAGTTTGTTGTCAGCGCACAACGCAAACAATTCCACAGCGGTTATATCATAGCTCCTCTTACTGAGAATTGACTCTCTAGTAGAGTAGAAACAACAACAACAACAACAACAACAAAAATGACGACTCGGACCATGGAAAACACGTCCAAAGAACCTATGCCTGGTCATTATGGACTGATGGAACGTGTATATTTTCTGCAAATACTCGGGGTGAAATACAGTCTTTTTAGTGTTTACACCTAAGGCAAGGTACATGTAAGCGTAAAGTTGCTGCAATTTGGGAAAGAGACAGATAACCACGTAGATTACCATGTGAAGTTTTAAAATTAGTTTAACGGAAAACAGTAAGAGGCAGATTGTTAAGCTTGCTCATAAAGAAAAGTATTTTTACCCGATTTTATTTTAGAAAATTCGAACAAGAAAAATGTTGCTCTTCTAGAAGGAAATATAAATGTTTTCCAGAATTTTTGTCCGAGTTGTTTGATAGGTAAGAGCTACCTCTTGCCAGAAAAGAAGCTTTTGTTTTCTGGAGATATTGAGTTAATCCCAGGTCCTCCAGAGACTGCGGAGATTCTTATTTTACTTACCTATGACCGTAGATTCGTGTGCTCGTCGAGCACCTATTTTTTTTTCTTGTGACCAAACTCTCTATTATGACGTAGCACGATTTGCTTACAAAAGAAATGTTGCCCTATTTCCTCTTGCTAAAATACGAATCAGAAACGTTGTATAATCTCCCTTTGAAGTTAGCTAAACTCATTGTGCGGTATGTGATGATTGCATGCTTACGTGAATTTATTTCGCGTGACTGAAAATCATTCTTATTAGTCGTTTATTTCTATTTTTTCCCCTCTGATTAGGTGGAATAAGTAGGATTAGTCCAGTAATCAACTTCTCTTTCTTTGCTAGTCATCCCTGCTAAAAGTTGCTTTGTAAAGAGCGGAAACAGCCTTAAACTCTCGTTTACCGCCTGTGGAACTATTCCGGCCAGAATGAGCAGAATGAACGTGTGTACCTTGTTTGTGCTATTCATTGTTGCGGCAATCCAGGCCTGGTTGAGCAAAGCTTATGAACAGCGGTATATTGAAAATGGGAAGTCTCTTATGGAGGAAGGTGAGTTAAAGTACATTTGTCCCAATTTTTCTTGTGCTCAAATGAGTTTAATTATGCGATGCTGATGATGCCATGTTGTATGAACAGCAGAAAATTGACAATGGAAAGTCTCTTATGGAGGAAGATGAATTAAAGTACATTTGCCCCAATTATACTTGTATTAAAAGAAGTTAAATTGTTTGAATCGCATCAGCACAAATAATGAAAGACAATGTCGATGTCACTAATCAGCTGGATACACTTTGTATATCCCAAATAACGGGGGTATTCTGTAACTCTGGAATGAGGAGGCACAGTTGGGTTGGGTTAGCGCTACTCGATAGCTAGCCAGTCTCCTCTCCGGGTCCTGGGAAGATTGTGCCTACACCGTTTTCTACATTTACTTCAAACTTTCTGAACCAATCTATGATCGCAGTTGAAGGTTTCTAAAAATTATCGCGAAAAATAACTTTAACGTACACTGCTGAGGCCGTTAATGAAAATTTGTTTGGACTTATTATTCCCCGTTGAATAACATATTGATATTCCCGGGGTTCTGAGTGGAAGATTAAGTACGCACTCTCAAGTCCTGATTAGCAGAGGAGGAAGAAACCTCGATCTGGATAGGGCTGGAATGTAGGGTAAAACATGGGATAACGGTAATCTTGTCCTGAGTTTCATTTTAAGAAGCAAAAGAAGGAATAATTGTGACGAACAGTTAAAGCGCTAACTCTTGAAAATGTCATAATATGAGTACTGCTTTTCTTCGATACGAATACCCTTTTAACTTCTTTGTAACGTCGCCTTTGTTTGTTGTAGTCCTTTCTTCGTTCGCCTATCACAAACAGAAAGAAACGGATACTAAACAATAAATTGTTTTCTAAATCGTTGTGAGCATTTTGTTTATTTTCATTAGATGACAACCTTCCTAATGACCCTCACACGAGCTATATACTGTGGCCACACTTTCACTTCAGTGGCCTTTTTCGTGCTGATGTATCAACGGTCAATAATTCTCGATACAACTACGACACTGACACCTTTGTCGCAGCCAACCTGTTACAGAACCACAGTAATAATAATTGGAACCCTCGTGGCAGCGGAGAATGGAGTGTTGCCGGGTCAGTGACACACGTGTTTTATGCCAATGGATCCTGTGTGGGAGAAGATGAAGGAGATAAGAAATCTGAACTACTCCTGGGAGAAAAGATAATAGGTACCCACTAATTAAATGCTTTTTACAACGGCGATTTTGTCCCAAGTGAGGCCGCCTATATCCAGCATAAGAATGATACACACTTTGAACACCGTAAAGTCCTGGGCGAACATTCTTATTTCATACTTACATGATATTAGAAAACAGTCCTAAGAAAGCACGCGCACTGATTGGTTAAAAATCGTGTTTGTATAATTCGATGGAGACACAGAACTAGCGCGCGCTGTTGACGTAGTGATGGCGCGAGCATAGAGAATTTACATTTTGATATCCAAAGTTAACAAGTTGTTTTCCTTTTTCTCGTCGTGGTGTTTTCGAAAGGAAATAGAAAACATGTACTTCGTGTTTCTATAGTACGGAAGCCGATAAGGGACAATCCAAATATATTTACGAAATCCGAAAAAATGTTTTTAAAATTCGAAAAAATATTTCAAGTCGTAATGTTTTTTGGAAATCATCGTTGAAGAGTTTATCAAATCTGAAAAACTATTACAAATCTTGATAAAATTATTGAATCCACAAATATTATTTTGCAAATCCCAAACAAGTTTACGAATCCAAAAATTGTCGCAAAATCCAGAAAAATATTTTGCAAATCCGAAAAAATATTTTGTCACGTGTTACTTGCGCCAGCAGTCAGCCAGCGTCAGAGTTTGTTTCCGCCATTTTGCCATATCCAAAATGGCGGAGGAGTGGGTGTGGGTTAATATGTTTTGTAACGTTTCGCTGATGACACTGGAGTATGTTCAATATGTATGATTCGTGTTAACTGTAGAAGTACTTTTGGCGAGCTTGCAGGTATGATCGATGAGTCCCTAGGGGCTTATAGGCTATCAAGATTTTATAAGTTATGCAAGAGCCACTCGAAGGTATCACCATCAACTTTGCTTCATTGTTTATTCACTGCTGTAATTTCTTTATGGTCATGATGTAAAACGCTCTCTGTATCAATAAACAAGATGCCCTTGATGCCTTGTTTTGTTTGTGTTCATTGAGATTAGTTCCAAAATGTTCAGTCTTCAGTATAATCGTTTTAGGGTGATTAAGGTATAAGGAATTTGTAACCGGTTATTAATATAACATGAAGTATGATGTCAGTTCTGCCATAAATGTGGCAGAGAGTTTGAGAGAAATGAAGTATTCTGTTGGCAGTGTGGAACAATAAAGAGACATATCAACAGGAAAGTCTGTGCAGTTCCACAGACGAGAGGCTGGTAATAGGACATTACTTTGATCTGAGGGGATTTAGGTACGATACCATTGCCCACTCTCTGGGCGAGTACCATGAGATCTATATGAACCTAAGCACTTTGAAAACAGGACTGGACCCTGGGTCCTGGATCGTTGACGTTCCTTTTAAAACTGGCTTAGTTGTTTGGCTTGCTAAACTTATATCCTCTGCGTTCTTTCGCCTTGGAAGCCAAGTATTGCGATAATGACGAGGCACGGTCATCTTCAGGTGTACTTATTTTTGCACTTGGATGTGAACTCTGCGAATTTGGAAACACTTTTGAAGCCAAATTTGTCTCCAGGGTTCACTTTCAGTTAGATCCACACAAGTCGAACAGGAGACACAAAACTCCGCCATTTTAGATGCGGGAAACCGCTGACTGTAGCAGACGGCTGCCGCAAGTAACACGTGACAAAATATTTTTTCGGATTTGCAAAATATTTCTGGATTTAGCGACAATTCTTGGATTTGCAAACTTGTTTGGGATATGCAAAATAATGCTTATGGATTCAATAATTTTATTTAGATTTGTAATAGTTTTTCAGATTTGATAAACTCTTCAACGATGATTTCCAAAAAACATTACGATTTGAAATATTTTTTCGGATTTTAAAAACATTTTTTCGGATTTCGTAAATATTTTGGGTTGTCCCTTATCGGCTTCCGTACTATAGAGATATATAAGCACTCGTGAAAGTTTAGGAGAACTCGAAAAAGCTGTGGAAACACTCACCTGCGGCTCGTGTTCCCACAGCATTTCTCGTTCTCCCAAACTTCCTCTCGTGTTTGTATAACTCGATAGAAACACGGTACATGTTTTCTATTTCTTAAATAAAGTGTTTATGCCTCCGCACAAATGAATGGCCTAGAATTTGGACCCGTGGAGTGCGAGATGCCATGTCCTTAAGGGGGATGTTGAATGAGTGTATAATTAAGTGGCAAAGGAATGAAGCTACCTTGGATATGTGCCTTAATTCACTGTTAGGAGTTCTAGGTCAAAAGTGGACAAAGAATTGCTTAACTGAGCCTTATATAGGGTAACTGGGAAAAGTATATCCTTACCACTATTTGATCGGAAGCTACAAAACAGATGCACTGACTAGGCGCATAAAATCGTTTATTTGTTAAATAAATACTCCTGAACGACGATAAGAATTGCAAAGCATCTTAAAAAGTACTATTTCTCATTGTGGAAAAAAATTGTCATAATGAAACTAATTGAAGTTTCCAAACACGAAAGTACAAACAATCACATTCATACATGCATGCATAATTAAATATCTTTCCCATAAATTAGCACCTGACATGTAACACATTAGATGATCTTCATTGATGAGCGCAAATAGCCAATTGCAGAAACGTGTGAGGACTGGGGCGAGTTTGTTATATTGATTAGATTGAAAATCTAAACATTTTAACTAAAATGTTACTGAATGGAAAGCTACCCAGCATAGTTTAAGAGTTTTCGAATTCAGAGGAAAATTGTCCAAATGGGAGCCTCGCAAAAGTTGCAAAATTCCATACAAATCTTTATAATTTTGTGGCTTCTCTACCCAATCCATATAAACTGTCTATTTTAGGTGATATTTGAAGAGCTACCATTTTGTCATTTTCCTCCTCTAAATACTTCTATTCTTCAGTGATAAAGACTCTCAAGTTTAGTTGATCTTTTATTTGAATATTTTGAAACAAACGGAAAACAACCATACTCTCTAACAGTCCTCTCACGTTTCTGCAATTGCCTATTGATCTTGTCATTCACCAGAGTATGATGGCGTAATTATTCAAACATCCCAAAACCCAAGAGCTTTCGAGAATGGTTTTTAAGAATTGTGCAGTAGTATTGATTCATGGTATCCTGTCGTGTCTTGTCAGGACTTGACGAGAAAAACAATAAACGATTAAGAAAGGTGTCATTAAATATTTCTAATGGTTATATTTTATAGATGGTGGCAACCAAACATGGGCGAAAATGGTCGACTTGGATACCGAGGCACAAATGTTCTCTGAGATATGGGGCTGGAGAATTCGAATCGGGAACCTGTTTTCTGCTAATTATACTCCTGTCCCCTTCCAGTACATATGCGAAAAGGTAGCAGAAACGCCACAATTTGGAAGTCCCCATGGGGCCGCTTACCAGTCAGTGTTGACAAACATTCGGTGGATAGACAATGAAACTACCTCGTGTTTCATCCAACAGCTTCGAAAGGCAATGAATAATGAGAACATTACCAAGGATGCATTATCGATACGACTTAACGTAGATATTTACCAGAAGAATTTTGAGAAAGACAACTTTACTACGGGGAGAATTACAGGTATAATATCGCCCATAACATACCCGTAAAATTCAGAATATAAATAATTGCGTCAGCGTAACAAAAATAAAAAAAAGAAGCAGCAAAAAATGGCAAATACTTCATGAAAAATTAACAACATAAAAAACAGCGTTGCTTAACTTTAGCAGCCTCAACGGCGACGGCAACGGTAACGATGACGTCATGACAAAGTATAACTTCTCGTTTCTCTTGAAATTTGGTTATCTTGGAAAATGCTGCCGCACTATGCACGAACTAAAATAGCATGAACGGCGTTAAAGAACGGAAAATGAAAGAAACCTCACCGTCATACGCTCACGTTCCAGATAAAATATAAAACTTGGTCATTTCACGTTGCTGTGTTGCAGACATCGGTAACGCAACATACAAAACTGTAAGCCGCACATGTAATGTTGTGCAGAAGTGGAAATGCAGTTGGTTGTTTCGATGTATATAATTTCTTTTGCTGGTAGTTTTGAGGAAATATATTTTATTTTGGATTTTTTATTTTGCATTTTGTTTTTTATATGCGTTCCATTTTAATGATTTCTCAAAAACAAAACATATTAGTGAATGGAATCAGTAAATTCTTATCGTATCATATCGTTAGCGTGGCTGTAAGAAGTTCTTTTTCTTTATGTACAGGTACCATTGGTTTCAGTGTTAGGGAAGAAATCACCCCCGTTCTTTACTCTCGGCCGCATGATGAAGTCGTTTGTGGAAAATCTGCAGGATACTCCGTTTTATGTCAATCAACGTCTCCGGAAAGTCTTCGTAGACTTTGGAAACAGTTTACCAGTATACGAAAATGGAAGCTTTGCTACTAGTGGCTTTGACGGTCTCCTTGTTGCCTTGCCTGTAAGTGAAAATCCAACAATGAGTTGCTCTGATGAACTGCTTTAGCTTGGAACGGTTTATGATACGTATCCCAACTGGTACCGGAGTTCAGCTGGTGTTCAGATCTTCCCGGACCTGGGATCTCTAACAGCAAACGATATGGAGAAACTTAACGGCCGTCCTCTTGTTGTTGCTGAGGTACATGGCAGCGTGCAAGCTTTGATTGACATTGCATTTTAACCACCTTTATTACATTAGCATGACAACAAAACACTTAACTGATCACCCTATTAGTTTAGCTCTTTAGTTAGTTTGGGTGACCAGCAAATGAATGTATTTTTTATTTCTTTCCTGTCTAATTTCGTAATTAAGTATATTTACAATTCAAAAGAACCTTGTTGTTGTTGTTGTTGTTGTACAAATGTTACAGCTATCTAGTCTTCTTAAAACTGAAGATTTGAGGCATGTTCGTTTTCTGTTTAGTTGCCTGTTTATAATGTAACATTTAGCTACATTGGCTAATCCCGTTTTGTACCATTTTCTGACTTACATTCTTTTCATTTGCTTTTGTGTTTGTGTCATTTTTGTTTTTAGGCAAGCGGCAATTTGCCTGTGCTCAAATGTAAAAGAATACTACTCGCGGAAGCTAAAGATGGAATTGATATTCATCCGTTCAACAAATGGACATTTCGAAAGACTCCTGGTGAAAACGCTGTGGTTGAGTTATTCGCTACAAAATTTGGAAAGCCTCTTCAGGACGCGAAAGTGCTAATAGAGCCTTGCAATTTTGAGAACATATTCTCACCCGGGCCTAAAGTTGGTCAACCTCCCTTGCCTTGCACAACAGAAATAAGAACAAACAAGAGCGGAATCGCATCGCTTTCTATCGAAGCTAAGGATCCACAAAATTACAGGAAATATATCGATGGACAACTTTACCCATTCTTCTACTCGGTGGAAGGACAAACCAGCAATTGCTTGAGCGTGTGTTCCAACAACACTTTGATGCTACTTAACTCGGTTTTGTTGTTCTTGTGTTGGACAACTATAGACGCAAGGGTGAAGAGGCAACCTGGTTGGATGATGTGTACCCCATATTCAAGCAATACGCAAATTTGTATCCAGTGATGACTGAGAACTTCGTCGATTTGGGAAATTATTACGAAGTTAAAGAGCACCTTAAGGCCATCAATATGAGCTTGAGACTGCCTATGTCTCATCCAAATCATATGCCGGTGACACGCGACCTATCAGCTTCCAAACGGCAGGTTACTCTCGAATGGCTTTCCAATGAAAAACTACCTATAGGTGAGAAACAGGACTACTACTCGATCGAAAACCTCCGAAGAGACCTGCAGACTGCCTTAGAAGTGGAACATGCAACCATTCCTCCATACTTGACTGCCTTGGCATCTATCAAGAATAGCTTCAACCATGAAGTCCATAAGGTGATAAGAAGCATAGTCATTGAAGAAATGATGCATTTGACGCTTGTCGCTAACATCCTTAACGCTGTTGGAGGGAAACCTCTCCTATATTCACAGGACTTCCTTCCCCGCTATCCCTCCCGTTTGCCAGGTGGACTACAGCCAGACTTAATCATCCCCATTGAAAAGCTCTCTCTTGGTCTTATCAGGAAAATTTTTCTGAAAATCGAACAGCCAACATTGGAGCAAAAACTAGTTTCTAGTTAGAAACACACGTATGATTATGCGCGTCATCATAGAATCAAGAAAGAGGAAGAACACTGCCATAAAACTGATGAGGAGACAAGCTGCAAACCTCCAAAGCACAAAATATATTCGTCGGATTCCTTGATCGATGATGAGCTAAATTCATGTTTTCTCAAAGGTTAGTAAGAAAATCACTTGATGAAGCATTAATAGGTCAGCTCGTTGCTCACTCACTTTTCAGTAATGCTTGAATAAAATTTCTTCTGAGAGGTTAGTATGCGCCATACCTTATCTTCACTGAGTACCATCGTTACTATTGAGCTTAATGTTCCCGACTGAGTCTTTTTTTTTTTTTCACTTAACGAGTTATTCAATAGAGTCTTCTCAAAGAGATGCTGAGTGCCCGGCGTTTTTATGCAAAAGACGTTAAAGTTGTTTGAGAAGTGGATTTATTTAACGTTTGTGACTCCTCTACTCGCCCTGCTCTGACGTGTATTGTGACATGCAAACTGACCAGCATGAAATAATCAGCCGATTTTCAAAGCTTCACGCTAAGGAATTCAGAACTGGCTAGTGTCCTGTCCAAATGACTAAATATGAACAGGAAATATCACTTTAGGGAAGTGAAATCCTAATTTGTTTCGGATCCGTAAGAGCATTTCCACGAATCCCTTAAAGGCCGGTGTAGTTGTTCATACCAATCCTCTACTTTTCCTGTAGATCGGTACTCCTTCTTGTGGAAGAAAGAAGACACCGTTTACAAAACTTCAAAACAGCACTATCACTATAGCCGGGGCAAAATTGTAAAAAAAAGTGTCTTCTGTATAATCTTATATACAGTTTTCTACTTTCGCTGAGCACTTGTTAGCGTTAACAACGATATAGGAAAAATTGTGA
>JAHPZR010002413.1:242500-244859 GCA_019787425.1 Platygyra sinensis
GCATTACTTTAACACGGTTCAAAAAACTCCTCCAAGCGCACTTTAGGATATAGACGATTACAACCACCCTCAATTATTTTAGAAGTGTCAAATACAACAACTTGGCTTATTTTTATTAACATCGAGTGACACTTTACATGTAGAACTTGAGAGGTAACGGCCAAATTATCGTACAAAACTCTTATAATATTCACGTTCTGCATAATTCTATTTCTATGTGACCTCTTATATAGTTAGCTTAGTACCCTTGGACGCAGAAAAAAAAAAACAAAATAACAAAACAAAACAAAACAAAACAAAAGGGGCTGGGGGTTGTGGGGGCCGCCCCCTCCCATATCTTTTAGTAGCCGCTCATTCTTGCTCTGCGGAAATTTTCATGTGGCAATTATATCTCCATGATCTTTTGACGGGCATACAAAACGAACAATCTAATCTATGTATAATTGTTTGATACTGACTGAGTTAACCGAACGTAAGCCTGCTTACTTTTTTCATACTTTATGCATACACTTGCATATTTTGATCGAGCTTATATAGCTCCTAGGTGAAACGTGTGTAAATGAAGTGCATACACTTTTTTCGTCTTTTTCAGCTGTTTTTAGTGGAGAGACTGATCATTCAGGAGAGATCAGAGAGTAGGGTAAAAAAAGCAAGACTTCAAGTGAAAGAACCAGTGCTGTGCTGTAAAAATATCACGAGAATAATATCGACAACAAGCTCAGTTTCGATAATCATGCTTCAGGTGAAACTAGGTTGAAACTGTAAAAGACCGTCATCTTACCACAACTTTACTACTTCCAGGAGCCATAATCGGGGACGGAGACCGTAGCGCGCCATTTCTAGTATCGGGGTTGGCGCCATGATATGGGATAATTTTTCTATTTTTAGAACAAATTGCGCCATCGCCTGCGGCACTCGCGCGCGCATTGCTGCGAGGATTTTCGCGGATGTCGCGCAGGGGAAATGGCGTCCGAAATTCCCGAAATCGTTTATGCTTTTGGATTCTTTTGGCCCATCACTCAACGCCTTCATGGCTGTTGGAATTTTGATTAAGTATCTCCGCCGTAAGTTGCTCCAGTCTGAGTGAAGACGGTGCCTAATTTAGGTATGTCCCGCTTTTTATCTCTGACCAAGTTGAGTTCCGCTGCTCCTTTTACGACAACTTCACATTACTCCAATCTAAATTTCACATATGAAGAAGATTAACAGCTTTTCCATAACACAGAAGTAAAAGAACTAGTTGGTTATAGCGGCGTTTAGGCCCAATAAGTGACAATAGGTTTATGTCCGTAGATGCTGCTTAGTTTTGTTTGTGTAAATCCAATAAATTGTCTGTTGTCGATGAGTAAGAGCGCCCGCCGATGCGTGTTTTGCACAGCTAGTAAAACATGACAAATTGGACTTCGCACTTTGGTGTGAAACGTATATCGAACTCATATAATATCTCTAATGTTTTAGGTTGATTAATGTTTGAGAACATATTAAAAGCTTAGCTGAAAATATGTGAAAACAGCAGAAATAATCAGAAAAGTTACGATGACGCTTGTAATCAAAACTCGAATAAAGATTTCGATTGAGTTAAAACTCCTTGTCTATTTTATTTTCGCAGCGTAAAGTTTCACTATGTGAAAGAAACACACATGATGTTAGTAGCCTTTTGGCGAACGTTAGTGAAAATTGTTGTAGTATCTCAGCACAAAAGACGACGAAACAAATCTTTTTCACGATTTTGCTTGACAATTTGAAAACACCGACTCGGACTTGAAAGTGCACGCGCTGCACTATGCAAATGAACTACTCGTACGCGTCAGACAAAAACTTTTGCAAACTAGCCAAACGAGCAGAAACAACAAGAAACTATCAAAAACAGGTTTTGGTTATGATTAAGCATTGTTTGGCAAACTCACAAATTAACAGCTCGATACCAGAGTAAACAGTGTTCTTACAGAACTCTATAGAACAAACACAAAAGTTTACGCGTACAACTAGCCGGCGAGCGGATTTTATTCATTCACAGCGAGAAATTAAAGAAATTCTCGACCTTGAAAACACACCTTTTCCATTAAATCAGAGCATAAAAGTACATAGAAGAGCCCTGCTTCTTCTTCTCTGCCTTATTCCCTGCCATTGCTGTGAAAAATCGGCAAGAGGATCTCGCAACTCTCACAATTTCATCACACAACGTGACAACATCCACGCGAGAGGCCAAGACACGTGCGTGGATCAGCGCGGACATATGACGTCAGGGTGGCGCAATTTGTTCTAAAAATAGAAAAATTGTCCCATATCATGGGTCCACGCGCATCCCAAGACTTACGGTCTCCGTCCCTGATTATGGCTCCTGCTACTGCTTTACAGT
>JAHPZR010002414.1:0-10478 GCA_019787425.1 Platygyra sinensis
CTACGGTGGCCCAGAAGGGACATCGCTTCCTTATAAAAATGTAACTATTTCTTTAACATTATTCCATCCTTCTTTGAAAACTATAGTGGTGTTCTGTGTAAATCTAACTGTTCTGTACAGAAATGAAAGATTGTTCCTTAAAAAGCTGCGATCGCTCCCTGTACTGTCGAGTGCTTCTTCGATAAAAACAATCACTTGAACCTTCTAATAAAATGGTGTGTTCGTTCCGTAGAAATGTAGCTCTTCCGTAGAAACAATCACGACCTTCTTCTCTGAAAGTGAGCGCGACCCTTCCGTAGAAATCGAGCGCTTCCGTAGAAAGTTCAAACTGATGCCCGCGCATTTGCCCAGGAGGGTACTGGGTACTAGCTCGGTCAGTATAATACACGGACTGCGGACTACGGACTGGGTTTAAAACACGAACTCAGGTATAAAACGCGGACTAAGCATTACGGACTGGGTATAAAATGCGGACTCGTATGGACTCTTTATAAGAGTACGAGGTAAAACCAGGAGCCCATTACCTGGAGCCTCCATCTTCCACACTGACCCTCTGAGTAGGGTCTTTCAGATTATGCCGGCATAATTTGGAGCATAATACTATATCTGGAGCATCAGGCATAATGCTAACATAATACTAATCTTTTTGTAGCATAATGCCGTTGTCTCTGAAAACTGTGAGATGTGCATGAAAATTTGCCAGCAACTCGCTCTAGAATGCACAAAGTTGATAAAATCGGAAATATTTTAGAAACATACCCAGTGCATTTTCTCTAGTCCCCACGGATTTTCGTCTCCCAACGCCCACGCTACTAACGACTTAAGGCATCGCCGTTCCCTCGTCACGCTCACGGTCACACTCGCACGCTTACTTGCTTTGCATTCTTCCCCAAGGATTTTCGAGGAAATTAGATATGGAGTGCCCGCTGTCTATCGATAAGACAACATAGACGTCACATGAGACCTTATTTATAATGCGGTAACTCGCACACCACCGTAATTTGAACTAATTGTAGCTACGAGGAGATTGAAGCTAGCGGTCACGATATATACGGGTAAGTAAATGATTAAAATTGATATTTTCCACCCATAATGCACTGCGCAACTATGAAAATTCATTTGAGGAACACAAAAGGTGTGAAATGGAAGGTTTTTTTTTAATCACTATTGTTGCTGTCATTGTTGATGATTTTCTCCGTTGTAGCATTGTTTTTAGACTTAGAATTGTCAGATTTAAGTGCGTCCATCTGGTATCTTTTTTTCCTTAACTCATTCTTAACTGCCATTACATGTATGGAGCAGTAGTGGTGCAGGATGACTTAGGTCCGATACAAAGGCCGCTCCACTTATGTGCCGAACTAAACTCAATAAAGTTTGACTTTGGAGCGACTTTGGAGCGACGGCTGATTCAGACGGCGTACTTGCGTTGAACTTAATTTGGGAAGCTTGGGGTAAACAATTTTCGATGAGAAAGTTTGCGTTCTGAATTCAAGAACTCTGTGCAAATGGAAAAGCTCTGACTAATATCGCGCTGTTTTAAAAAAATATCTCGGGAAGCAAATTCAATTGCAAGGTTCGGTGTTTGTATTTAGACAGGTTTTGTCCCGGTAAATACGACCTGTTAAAGGGAAATTTCATAAGCTGGGCTAGTACCACGAAGACTAAACAGCAAAAAATGAATTTTCGCTAAAGAAACTCGCTCATACAGTTCCGCTTCTCATAAATCGAATCGCGTTTTGGAGCTCCGAAACGCGTCAAAGTTCTGTCTATATTTTTAGCGACGACTTCGAGCTTCATGCCTCACTGGTCACGCCACCCAATTTTGAGCCAATCGCAAGTGCCGTTATATGACAAGTGCCACCAGTGCCGTTAAACAGTAATTTATGCGTTAGGTTCGGCTCAGGAGGAGAACGCCGTATGCATCAGCCGCCGCTCCAACGTCGCATAGTGCGACATACTCAGCCGGATTTAATGCTGTTTACCGCTCCAAACCTAACCTGCCGAACCAAACTGATTCAAACGCCGCTCTTCTTCAGACGTCGTGCTTCTGCCGTGCCGATCTTAACAGCAATTTGCGACGGCCCATTAGAAAAGTAATGGTAGGGGTTGGGAATTTTCAACTTGCACGAATTTCTTTTTTCGCTCACTACTTGTGAAGGAATTTTTTTTCAGGTGAATCCCTCTGTACGAATTTTTTCTTGAGACAAACATTGCTTTGTTTTGAACAGTGAAGTCTTGATTAATTTTCCATGCATATAGGCCCGCATATAGGCCCCTTGCGTACATTAAGTGACCAGAAAATTGTGAAATTTTTAGCAATTGTTTCTACTTTTAACGTGGTTAGCGCGCTCGACTCCGGAGCGAGCGCTCCAGGTTCGAGCCCTGGCCGGGGACATTGTGTTGTGTTCTTGGGCAAGACACTTTATTCTCACAGTGCCTCTCTTCACTCAGGTGTATAAATGGGTACCGGCGAATTGTTGGGGAAACCTAACAAAATTGCGGGGGAGTGACCTGCGATGGACTAGCATCCCGTCCAGGGGAAGTAGAAATACTTCTAGCCGCTTCATGCTACAGAAACCGGGATAAGCTCCGGTAGCTATGAGCCAGTTGGCTCCAAGGCTTCACTTCTACTTTTAACATTTTACTTGTACGCAACCAAGATTTCGTGATGAGTCAAAACACTACTTTGATTAAATTCTCAACCCTAAAACAAAAGCTATACCATGTTCCAACTTAGTTTTGCATTGTACTTTTTCACACTAAACAATGCACTGTTGTTTGGCTGCGTGCAACAATTCAAAAAGGCGAGGTTGCAAAGGAGCGACGTTCCAAGTAAAAAAATCGCTGCTGAGTGCATGGTCGAGGATTCACAACCAAAACAATGTTTTGTTTGCGCCAAGTTTGCTCAAAATAAGGGCAAGACGCTTTGTTCTTTGTTTGTATTCACACAGTTATTTCGAAATAAAGGACGCACTATTTTTCGCTCAGCCTACTTATGTTTCTACATCATATGTACTTGTGCGTACTTGAAAAAATGAAAACGCTACACGCCTGAAACTTACAAGAGATTAAAGGATATAAGCCACTTTTTAATGCAAAACCGTTTCGCAAATGTACACACAGTGAGAGAGAAGGAAGCCACTTGGAGTGGACGGCTTCCCTGTGCATTTTTTCAGTCCCTGTACATGTCCTCTGAACCTCTTCTCCCACAGCCCATCATAATGATGCCATACTCCATTCAGCAACACAGCCCCTATCTAGTACCCTCCACTGCAAAATGTCAGGTTTGGTTAGCTTAAATAATGCTGGAGAGCAAATACTGCTACTGTGGGTAATGTAAAACAGATTCAGGGCGTCCAGAAAAAGGTCTAAATGTCACAAATTGCACGAGGATCTTGGAAAGCCCCAGTGACAGTGGGACAGATCCCAAAACCTTCAGGGATCAGAGTTTGAGAACTGTTAGCTGCGCGGTTGCAACTAGCTGATCAGAATACTTCACTGGAAAACGTATTACGAAGAAACTTATCTTCTGCATTTATCTCGTTCTTGAAGAGAAGACTTATCAGCTGACTTGGCAGAAATTCCCAAACTTGACAACCTGAGCCGTCCACGCAAACGAGCACGATATAACAAGAGGACATAATTATTGTCGAGACAATTCCAAATTCATTGCAGAACTAGGTGTATCGTGCATTTTCGAGGACCTAGACTTGAACATTCTTAATAGAGCTAAATCCATCCGACCACACAAACAAATTTGTGATTGTGGGTAGATCTTAGCTGCATAATTATATTTTATTCAGTTTTTTGGCGCGATACATATGAAGTAAATAGCGCCAGCAGAGATTGTTCTTTATATGCGAAGACAGAGCAGGTTAGTTTCATTACGGCAAGGCAACGAATTGGATCGGATCTACGCCATATCTTTATGGTATTTCATTTCAGTTCTGGGTTGCTGGTTTTCTTGTGAGTGATACACCTGAATGTCCGGTACAAGTGTATTTGACGGTAAACAGCCTTGATACATGTCGTTGCTGTTGTTTCACGCGTCGCTCTCTAAGAAGTAGCCCATGGAATGGTTGGTTTGTCTGAGTAACACCGAGGGTTAAATTTTCGTGACGTCATTAGTGCGCGAGGCTATTTATGTCACCTTATATTTTGTTAGTCATGCAGTGTGAGGAGAACACTTCAGTACACTATTATATGTCTTTATCATAAATAATAATATAGCAGGGCCTGGGGTAAGGCCCCAAGAATATTTTGAATCAGAATTATTTTTAATAGACACTGGCAAATTTTATATATTAAATAAAAGACACAATTAGACCTTCCTTCTGCATGAATTTTTTTCATCTTCTTCTTTGAACGAATTTCTTTTCTTGCCATTTTCCCTTGCATGAATTTTTTTTTCTCAATCTCCCCCATCACTTTTCTAATGGTCCGTCCCTAAGGTTCAACTGTAGCACGGCAGAAACACGACTTTGGTTCAGACGTCGTGCCATAGTCGCACTAAATTAAGGATTTACAGAAGCCACGCAACAATTAGTCAGCAGTGATAAAACAAATACAACGGCGCCGTTTTCAAAATTACAGCGAAGACTCCTGTTTACGTCATCGCTTCAAAATTATTGCAAGACTCGAGAAGAAGACGGAAAGGAAACCTGTAGAAAATACTTCGCCTTTTGAAAGCAAGGCAAGTGTTGTTATTGTTTCCTAATTACACTCTTGTTTTCTTCCGAAAACTCCATTGCTGTTCGATCCTGATGACGACTACCACCATACAATTACGGATGGTTTGAACATTTATAGAACACGCGGAGTGATGCCAGGTCCAGGAAGACATTCCTTATGATCAAGGCAACCTTCAGGTTTATGTTTTGGCCGCATTCAACGCAATTTGCAACACCACCGTGTTTTTACTTCTGATATCGCTTCTGGTAACATTCAATGCGCATACTCCGTAAAGAAGAATTCTTCTCGTGGTGTCTCCTCGTAACTTCTCGCGCGAAAGCAATCCCGCCAAAATACATTAATATAATCTATGAATTTTGTTTGAAACGGCAGAGGCACGACGTTTGAATCGCTGCCGTGTTAGAGTCGTGTAGCACGACAGAGCTTGTCAAACTTAATTGCTTTGCCTAACTTAATTCAAAAGTTTGATTGAGACGTCGTGCTTCTGCCGTGCTTTTGTCGAACTTAATTCCTGAATTTAGAACGGCATTGCAGAAGCACGACGTCTGAACTGGGCCTAACTCATCAGTTTGGTTCGGCGCATGAATGTAGCGGCGTTTGGAACGGACCTGACTGATGAAGTCCGGTTGAAAAAAAACGGACGAAATGCCTCACAAGTTTTAACTTTTAGCTCCGAGTTTATAAAACTTTTTAACTTTTATGACCTTAAAGTTTGTTTACTGAAACAATTAAGTTATTCCCTCCCAATTTCTAAATGCAGCCTAGTTTAGGACCATGTTTTTCCACAAAAGGACTGCAATTCGATAGGTATTATTATTACTTTGGCTTTAGCAATGAATTCTCAGCAAACCTAAGAAAATATATAAACAAGAAAGGACCAATAGTTCATGCACAAACATATAAACTTTATTTAAACTCGAATTTAAAAGCGGCTTCATTTATTAAGGTAATATCTTTCAGATAAGTAATTAAAAAAGCTACAAAATACAAGTTATGATTAGAATATTAAAAGGCATGCCTATAATATTAAAAAAAATTTCAATACCGCACGAGGCCGCCTCGTGCGGTATTGAAAATTTTAAGTTCATTGTTAGTGAACTCGTGCAGGAAAATCCCGATAATTCACGAGCAATGAGTGCGTTAACATTTTTATTATTCAAATTGAATACACTGCAAACACAATATCGTCAAACATTGAGTCAGCCATTAGACCTAATCTTTTTCACTCGACGCTTCAGAGAGTGTTGGAGAAGACAACTACGTGAAAGAAAAAGAATTCATTAGTAGTGATTCGTAATTTGTACTTTAACTGTATGTTTATTGTGTAATTAATTCTTTAGGTTTAGATTTCTTCTCTTCCAAGTCCTTGGAAGCCGTCTCTTTACTTTGTTTGGTCACAAACCGGTGTCACGTGCCAAATCAACCAATCCGAAAATCGGAATTCGTACAGTGTATGAAAGTTGAATAATAATAAAATTTATAACACTCCAAAAATGTTCTTCTTGAATTCATTCATCTTGTTTACAACGTACTTCTCAAGGCCTCTGTTATGTTGAGGGGGAAGGGGGGGGGGGGGGGAGTGGGGGGATTCCACAGTTTTGCACTTAGATACGGAAAGAGGTGGTGACCATAAGTTGCTGTTCTCAGCCTGAGGAGTGACATGATGTTATTACCCCGTAAGATGGTAGTTTACCTAGCGAAGAGAAACGTTTCTCTCGTGTAATTCGGAAAATCTGACACAAACAGTCTTTTACATAGTGAAATAAGCATGTTCTTGAAAATTCTGTCACGTAACGAGGTGAGGTTAACTTCCGTCAAGTAATTGGTCATAAGAGGAGCTGTTACCCCTAAGAATAATTCGAAGTATGCATTTATTCAGAGTTTCTAACTTTTCAGGATTACGTGCCCCGCAGTAATGCTAAACCGTGAAGCAGTCAATAAGTTGTGGTAAGATGATGGCCTTGTAGAATTTCAACCTAGTCTCACCTGAAATAAGTTTTAGGGAAGGTTACGGGGTCTTAACATAAACCATTGAACTGATTGTTCATCTTCTTGCAGATAGTTGATGCATAATTATCGAGACTAAATTTGTTGTCCATATTATTGTCGTGTTATGTTACTTTTTACAAACACAGCTGTGTCCGTCTTTCACTTGAAGTTTTGCTTTTTTTACCCTACTCTCCTATCTCTCCTGCATGATCAGTCTGTCCTCGAAAAGCAGCTGAAAGACGAAAAAAAAGTATGAACTTTATTTACACGTGTTTCAAGTGGGAGCTATCTAAGCACGATCAAAATATGCAAGTGTATGCATCAAGTATGCAAAAGTGAGCAGACTGACGTTCCGTCAACTCAGTCAGTATCAAACAAATTTGTTTCCTTTGCATAAAAAGTTGACCTTGGTGTTGTTAGATATTTAACTATGTCGCCAATATCACATGCTTGTGAAAAAGTAAATGCATTTAGTTTTAGGTTATGCAATTTCATTATAACAAAGCAAGTAAGTATAAATCAGGGGATAATCCGGATATAAATATACAGATTCAGGCCAGCCTAAAGAGCGCAGGCTCCTGGGCCAGGTTGTTCAGAGCCCGATGAAGTTAACCCAGTAAAAGGTAGAATCATGCAGTTGATTTGAGTTTTGTAACTTTGCAGGGAGGTTTTCTGTATATTGTTTAGCCTCCTGTTTTGAGTATTAATGCTCATCATACACACAAACAAAGCAGCAAAAAACATTTGTAAAGGAGAAAAAGTTAAACCTGGTTAG
This sequence comes from Platygyra sinensis, assembly GCA_019787425.1. Taxonomy (NCBI): domain Eukaryota; kingdom Metazoa; phylum Cnidaria; class Anthozoa; order Scleractinia; family Merulinidae; genus Platygyra; species Platygyra sinensis. Next base: position 7,457 of record JAHPZR010002414.1, read on the forward strand.
CGTTAACCGGGTTCCGAGCAATCCTGCCCGGTTTTCAACAACCTGAGCTGACATGAGCCCGCGATCCAGTCGAAAACCAACACTTAGACAGTGGTCAACTTCAAAAAAAATACGCGACCTTGATGAGCTCTAAACCTGAGCCCGCGAAATGGTCACGTGATACTGGTCAGGGATCTCTTGATATGACAGCTGTCAATTAAACATAATGTAGATGTCTAATATCAAAGATATATATGTTATTCACCGGCTGGGAGGTCGTATTGGGAAAAACGTGCCCTCTGTCTCGAGTACGGCCCTCGGCCTGCGGCCTCGGGCCGTACTCGAGACATCGAATAGAATTATGCAGAATGTGTCTATTATAAGAGTTTTGTACGATATTGTGGCCGCTACCTCTCAGGTTTTATATGTATGGTGTCACTCGACATTAAAATTAGAAAAGTTGTTGAATTTGACACTTCTACAAAAATTACAGGGTGGTTCTGATCCTCTATATCCTAAAGTGCACATGTAGTAGTTTTTTTAGATCGTCTTACAGCTAGTAATGTCCTTTATCTTGAAGTTTCATTAAGAACTTAACCCATGCAGTTATCGCTGGCATTTCGAACTTTTTATACGGGCAGTACTGATCCCAATTGTACGTGGCTACAGTACTTGAAAGGTAGACCTTAAGGACTGTATGGTCATTGCTTCCATCAAAATCGCATTTATACGTATTTTAAAATTCAAATAACCACATATAGGCATCTCACTTTTTTTTTTAAATCAGTCAGCTTGATCAAAAAATTCTCGTCAAAATATTAAAGAATACTTAAGGAGCCTTCGTTGAAACAAGGAGGTAATTATTTCAAGGAATCTTACCTTACTTTCCAAACATCAAATGTCACGTTATCTCCAATCAGTACAAAAGGCGCCCACTGCTTCACATCACAGTAGCTCGCGTTGCACTCTCATCCACTTCATCGCGTGGTGGAGAGAGTCACTAGCGCTCTCTCCACGAACAAGGTAATCGTAGAAATGACTCATTAAACTGCTCTGTTGTCGCTGTCTTCTATGGCCCAAAGTGCCACCAACACTGAACGAGCACCAGATCCTAAGAATGCTCGAGCACATTCCGACAGCTCCCTCGGCTTTAATCCGACCTCGTGCACTGTTGACAGCAGCTTAGACTACCAGCTTAGCTCAAGACGAACCTTAGAAATGTCGGACATTGTCAATAAGTAGTCTTCTTCTCGAGGGTTTCTTCTTCGGAAATGATGGTGCAAGAGCAATTTCGCCTCTTTCTGCATCACCGTGAGCAGCAAAGTGTATCAGACCCACTGAACTCATCGCTTGAAGTACTGCCTGCTTAGTGGCCTTTTGTCCTAGGTAAAGGCTGAACACGCAACTTTTTTCCTACCATCTTCGCTTCCTCTTCGGCATAAGGCAAACGCGGAAAAAACCGTGAGACATCCTTTGAAAAGAACCCTACCAACTTCAGGATTTCCGACCTATCCAGTGCAACCAGTCTCACTGTGATAGTCTGCTGGACTGTCATGGATGAAGCCTGAGAGTTGTTAAAGAAGGAACGACGCGGATGTTGAAAGTCATCTGATAAGACCTGGTCCACTTTCATCAGGTAACACGCGGCAAACGGCATGTTGTAATAAAGAGCGATCCGGAACAATGATGATATCAGGGCCCTCAAAGCAAGTCAGCGACAGGAGCAACGATTAGTTTTTGTAACATAGAGAAAGGTTCATTTTGGTGTCCTGTGTTATCTTCTCCTTTCATTTCCCATTCGCAAGGCTTCATGGTTGTCATCCTCGCATGAGTTGCATTTCTCTTGTATGAAGATTAAAGATCGGTCTTCGCAGATTACTTCTGGTAAAATGCCTAAACCTCTAAAACTTTCGCTTGCAAAGAAATCATCCAAAGTTTCACAAAATCCTTCTTGAACAATAATTTCATTTCCTTGATCTTTCGAAAAATGCGTAATTCCAGTTGCTTTAAGAACCCAGAGGTACATGCTGTGAGGAGAATAAGATAAATATAGGCAAGAAGAATTAGGTTCTTTGTCCATGATGCTTTCAATATCAGCCCATGTTTCAGGATGAGCGGTGATTTGATTCTTGACAGAGTACTGGGCTGACATCAAATCTGCTAAAGCCCTGGGCCTTTCGTCAGCTCTGAAACATACAAAGCTGCATTGGAATTTCCGGTTTTACAAAGCAATGCACAGAGATCCCGGTAAGGGAACAGATATCAGTGATCAAAAGAACGATATTTGAACTCATCGTTGTCTCGTAGGGAGCGACGCGCATATTCTTCGCATTTTGCAATACTGGCAAGGAAGTAGGAAGACAGCTTCTTGGAGTCTTGTTTTCGTGTATTCTTTTTTTTGCAAGTGACTGGAGTGAGAGGAACTGCGTACTTAACATGTCCAATGCTCTCACTTATTGCAAGTGCATTTTTAATATATTCTTCAGCACGAAAACAGTCACCATGGTTCAATAGCATAGCTCCTATAAAGCTGAGCAACATTGCGCTTCTCCACTTCGGTCTCCAATTTCTTTACTGATGGCAAGTGCCGCCATGAAATGTTCTTCAGCCTTGGTAAAGTCACCAACTGATGCAAAGACAGCTCCGCTGAACTTCGTGGAGAAAGGCCTCCTCTCGTCTGGCTCCAAATTCTCCTTGTAATGACAAAATCCTTCTTGATTATATCGGTTAGCCTCATCATATTTACCAACAGAATAATAGAAAGCTCCGAGTTGTTGGCATAACAAACCTTGTCCAGGTCGGTCGCAAAGTTTTGTCGTAAATCGCCAAGTGAATGTCTTGAGAAGATTTTCAGCTTTGCCATGTTCACCAACTGAACTGATAATACTGCTCCGGAGAGTTTTTGTAACAGAAGGCTTCTCCTCTCACGTCACCGATCTCTTTAAAGATCCGCGAGTGATTTCTTCAAGATGTTCTCCTAGCCTCGTCATATTTGCCAACGATTCATACACCGGTTAGCTGTTGGCTGGACCACGCGTATGTG
>JAHPZR010002415.1:0-21583 GCA_019787425.1 Platygyra sinensis
AAAAAAAAAAAAACATTTCTTTTCATTTCCTGATGTTTTCTTCGAGTAGCTACAATATATTTAACAGTTCTGATATCAGTTGCTAAACTTTGCCGAATTGTTAATGTGCATATCTTACTATTATGTTTGTTTACATTAAAGGCTACACGTTAATCTTTTTTAATCTGTGCATTTTATTAAAAAAAAATTATTTTCGCACTCTCAATATAGGGTCTGTTCTGATTTCAGTTAAGCTTGCTACACCGTGAAATTTCGTCTTCTGTCGTCGTCTGTCTAACCCACTGCGATTGAGGCCAAAAATGGTTAAAATTTCTTTTCTCAGTGGGCACGCATTCGTTGTTTGGAAGTTAAGGAGGCTCGAAAAGGTTTTTCGTTGCTGCAGTGTTTGTGAGGCAATGGGAGATTACAAAAAAAGATATTTAATGGTGTGGGCAAACTAAATGTCTCCTTGCAACTCTATTGCTGGGCTATACTTTGAGGGTACTTGGGACGTCATATCAGTTACCATGGCAACGCACAAGGTCCACAAAATCGTCCACTAAATTTCAGTTTTTGTAAATTATCTGAAAAACTAATTCGGTGACCTACCATTTTTTCTTTCTTTGTTGGAAAATTCCCTAAATTCTTTAACTTTTCAGACAGCATGGAAAAAATTCATCTAGTAGAATAAGTATATTTAAACAAAATGCGATTTATGGTTTACAGAAAATTCTACCAGATAATTTTTCCCTTTTATATTTGAAGTGCCATCGTGAATGGTGCGTGCATGCAAAAAATCAAGGTAGGTCACCGAGCAAAATTTGGTGATAGAAATAAGTATTTGCTGCAGATTTTATTTCCAGTTCGCGCGATTTTACCCGAGATTTAACTTCCGGTGTGCTAATTTTGATTCATTCAACTGACGTGTGTGTCTTAGTTATGGCGTGTGTAGATTGCGCGTGTGCGTGCAGCTAGAAACCCTTTCGAGGGTCTTAGTATTGCTTTGCGCATTACTACTGCGCACGATTTTCGCGTCATTAGCGCGCGCACATGTGCGCGTGCCCGTTCAAAACGTTAGATATTTCCCTCAAACTAAGCTCGATAGTGAAATAAATTCTCCTGTTCCCTTAAACGAGCACAATAACGACGATTTCTTTTTCCAGGTATTTGCTAAGAACAGTCTAATAAAGAACATATTCGAAGAAGTAAAAAAAGTTTGATAGCGGAACACGATTTATTTTGAAAAATAATTCCCAACTGGGTGTATTTTGGCCAAGGCAAGGACTTAGAGCTAACGACGGAACTGTCCGAAAAAGTGCAATATTCCCGCAACCAAGCAATCAAAAGCAGCTTAAATTAAGCAATACTGCTCATGTCAATAAATAAAGCTTTGCTTTCACGAGAAAACTTTGCGTCTTCCAGGTAACCAAGACTTGATTCTCTATGAAGGTGATTCCAATTTTTAACGCGTTACCAGTAAAGATACCTCATTTTAAGAGCTCGCTGACGCGTAAACAAGCACGGTGACCCCATTTTTAATTACACTTTTTCATTTTCATATCATGAATGTTAATTACGCCAAGTATAAATCACTGTTTGCCCAGCTGTAGTTGGTTATTTCGCTTCACATGAAACTAGAATTCTTGTCGAATTCGGTGTTTGCGCGGTAAATGGAAATCATTCAGTCAAACTGTATTTTGTAGGCACCAAATTTGCTTGCGGTCTTGTTGTCGTATTTTAGAGATCTAAATTTCCACTTAATGTTATAAAGTTAATTCACTTGTAGCTGGTTATTTGGATATTGCTAATGTTTATTTCTTTTCTTGCAGAAGTGAACGTTGTGGATCGGGTTATTAAAAAAGCTTTAAAGTTGCGTGAAGCTGTCTTCAATGACTGAAGTTGTCTTCAATTGATTTTGTCCATGCTGAATCTCTATAGTAATAAAGAACACTGTAGAGGAATAATACGGACTAAAATTAAATTCATCAAAAAACAATTCAAGTCTTTTAGCGGAAAATTCTACGCTGTGAATGTATCGAGGCTGAAATCGAGTAAAAAAAACGAAGTCTTTTGGCGGGAAAAAAGGCTGGGCTTTTCGATGGTGTTGTGTGATGAGTCAAAAATAAACTAAGTCTTTTGGCGGGAAAAATCTGTTCATTGTGCAAACAGATTTCACTCATGAAAAGACAGTATTTTTTGCATTGTCACTAGACCCTGTTTAAAAGTTCAGAATTTTTTCCCGGCTCGGCAACCCTACATAGTCAAAAAATAGTAAAAGAGATAGCCTACATTCCGACTAGTTTCCAGGCCCCTTTTAAAAGCGCAATATTTTTTTGTCTTTGTTGTAAAAATAAAGTAAGACTCATTTGTTGATTGCTAGTGTTTGTTTTATTTCAACTTTATTAAAAATATTTAACAGGTGTACATGTTGTATCATTAGTTGATATTTCTAAGTACAAAACTGAATACAAATGAAGCGAGACTATTGTGCCAAATACGCCATTAACAGAAATAGCTTGCGAGAAAGTAAGTGTGAAATTCAAATACAACCCTGCCAAAAATTGAATACCCTAAAATATTATTAGGGCAAATTGCTCAATAAAAAGTAAAGTAAAATAATTTCGAATTTACAAGTCAAGCTATCAACTAACTGGTTAATAAAGATTGCTAAAAGTATGACATTTAAATAAATTCTGTACTCCTAGAAATAAATCTATTTTTTTCGATTTCCATAAAATTCTCGTTGCCCTAATGAGCAACTTAAAACCCGTGAAAATAAACGAAGTCGTAGAAATTTTTGTGAATGTCTGTATCAATAAATAGCAAAATCTAACTTTCAAGTATTACTTTCATTGTCCAAGTCTCGTTGCAAAAGGGCAACGTACTGATTTATCAACAAAATAATGAGCACCCATGTTATTGAATTTTCGTGTCACTCAAATTAGACTGTAAACAAGAATCAAAATATAAATTTTAGACGCCTCAAAACTCAAGAATATATATCGCAAAATAATCTGACACAAATATGACACTGTGAGAAACCTCCAAAATTGCAGCTAATTTTTCTTTAAAATATTCAAGAAAGATTGGGAAAAACAATTCAAAAACGCGTGTTATTAATTTTGATAACGTTTTGAGATTCAACAACATGGGTGCACAATTGAAACTTAAACCTTTCTCTGTGAAGGTTCAATAGATCAAATCTCATTACTTGTTTCGATACATATGTACGACCTTTTTAAAATGTGTCGCGAGAATTTGGTAGTAGAGCAAATTATTTATTATTCTCACTTGTCTGTAACGAGATTTTGTGCTCAGGAAATTTGACGACTTTTGGAAGTGAAAGGCTTGTGTCTTGAACCTGTACGTTTTTAGAACAGTATAAATTACAACCTTTACCTAAAGAAATACAATACAAGCATGATCCAGAATCTACTTCATGTCACAATCTAGCCATCTGTCGTCCGTGATGACCCATGAAAGTCCATCTGAGGAATCCGTGGCAAGGCAAAGAAAAGCTCTATGGAAAAATCAAGCAAATCCCTGCATGAGAACTTTATTACTTTTCATTTTGTTATTGGTAGGTTTAGCTAACATTCAACTAAAAAAAGTCGTTAAATCTAGCTATAAAGATGGTAACATAAGCAATAACAAATGCAACAACAAAGATCGAAAGTGGTTTATGGACGAAGCGTGTGTCGAAGTACATATATTTTTTTCAGTGAATAAATTCAAGACATACCGAGGATAACAGCCATCAAATAAAACGAAGTATGTTTCAGATTGTAACACATACTAGAGTCTTAAAAAATCTGAACTTTGAAGATACTAGCCAACATTATAATGCTATAAGCATGGACAACTGTGAAAGTTTTTCAATTTATTTAGAATTTTACCAAAATCTCGCAATTTTTTAAAAAAGAAAAGCCTTCATAAAAAAAAATTATTGGCTCTTAACTTCGACACCATTAATTACCCTTTAGATTTTGTCAAGAAAGCTGAAGCTTTGTGAAGGTATCACATTAAACACAAAGGCGCACAATAAAAAGGGGATTCCCAGGCACCAGGTTTAATTTGTCAAATAAGTGTGTAACACTATCGTGACGAACACAGTAGCCTGAAATTAGATAAAAACACCTTGTCCAAGTAAAGCTTTCGCAGTTGCTTGAACCAAGAAAGATGGAAGAATAGAACAGTTTTCTGCTAAATAATTTGGTTACAAGAGGAAGGATGCAAAGGAAACCGATTGGTGCGGGGTGGGGGATTACTCAGGTACACGTATTTGTCATGTTGTGTAAAAGAGGTCAAACTGTCTGACCTAAAAAGGATTTTTAGGCCAAAACCAAATTAATAACAGGCTAACGCGATTTATTTTCTGAACAGGAAAAGGACGCGAGATAAGCTAATTGGATACATCTACTTCGGTAAACGAAATTGGTTCCATCAAGAGAGTAGTCTCTTGCATGGTACCATGACATATTTTAAACTATTTGTGAAAAACAGATGGAGAACTGAATGCTCTGCTCCCAGAAGTTGAAAGTTTACTATTGCCTGGCGAAGACCTGAAACAATTGTCAATACTCAAAGGCCAAAACCAAAATTTCGATTGCAAAATTCTAGCCACCCAAAACTTTAGACAAAGAGACTGGGACTTGAATAAAATATCCAAACCCTCCATGCCTCCTTAAGTGATGAAACAGGATAAAAAGACATAATACAGGAAAAACACAACGAAATGCAAGAAACTCACCCAAGGGATGGCTTCCTGGGCATCAGTAAACCGAAAAGGGAATTTGGCACTGTTTCAGGCTACCATGGAAAGGAGGAAAAAAATAAAGGCCTTGGGGCCCGTTTCTCTAAAGACCCGGTAACTTAACGGGCTCGAAATCATATTTTGAAATCAAGGCGTCAAGAAAACTAGGGTATGAACAGGAGCCATAATCAGGGACTGGTATGAATGAATTCTACTTTGTATGAATAAATTCTACTTTGTTTCTTTAGCAGATAACTTTACTGTACAATTTTCAAACTTTTTGAAACTCCCTCTAGAATGGAAAACAAAACAGCTTAACGGGCCCGGTAATTACCAGGAGCTTCGAGAAACGGGCCCCTTGACAGGAAAAGGCTGTGGAAACACTCACCTTGGGTTCCTGACCTGACCTGTCAACATTTCTCGTTCTCCCAAAATTCAACTCGTGATTTTATATCACGAAAAATGCTCTCTTTTCGTAAACAAAACCCTGGTAAAATGACGAAGAGACGGATGGAATCTTTGTGGTTTACCCGAAAACATACCGATAGTGGTTGGCCCATCAGAAAGATAGTTTATTAATACTTTATTTAGATAGGCTTTTTGTTAGGTTTTCTGAGGTAGATTTGGAGGTTACATTGCGGTAATATATATATATATATATAAAAATGACTGGTAAGATAACAAGCCTTATTTCACCAATTTCCATCGGATAACCTCAATTATTAAAAACTGGATCATTGGATAATGCAATTCGAGAGTTTTCATTGGCTAAGCCATCATGGTATATGAGCCATTATACCATGATCTACAAAATGGCGAGCGTATGCGTGATTTTTTTGGCCTTTTTGTGTTTATTGTAGTCTAGTTTTCTATATTTTGGGGGCGTTTTTAATAAAACAGTTATTCCACTCGCGTTTGTTGGATATGAGATGATTATAGCCAACTCGGCGCTACGCGCCTCGTTGGCTATCTATCATCTCATATCCAACGCGCTCTCATGAAATAATTGTTAAATATTCGTTCTGGAAACCTTCGCGCTGAGGAAAAATGTACAAACTGTAAAATAATGAATTATTTGAAACTCCGTCTAACAACGCCATAGTTAGTTTTTTTAAAAAGAAGCATAGCAAAAATGTGAAAAAACATATAAATATTAAAGAGTATATAAATATAAAAATACAAATATAAAAGTGTGGAAAGACGCACTCTAAAGCTAAGCGGATGTTAATAGAGTGTAAGTTTTGACAATCTTCTGAACAGCCCGGAAACAATCTAAATTTGTTTAGAATATGTTAGGCTAGCCGCCAAAAGAAATAAAAAAAAGATCTTTTAGGTTGTTGACACTTTTCAAAGACTTTACCTCTGACGAAACCTGTGGTTAATTTCCTAATTAACCAATGTTTTTAAGAATACAGTAATTTGACTTGGCTATTAATGAGAGTTTTCTCATTGTGTGTTCGCAATTCAAAGTTCTTGATTTGAACACTTCAAAATCCACTGTAGACACGGCATGTGAAAAATCGCTTTAAGTCGCCCACCAAAGGAAATTAATTGCTATTTCCGTAAAATTGCTCTTTTCTTAACGAATGGATTTCTGTTGGAAAAACATGACAGGCAGATCGATTCAATTTCCGATGGAAAACTCTGCTACTTTTCTTTAATTCAGTTTTCTCGTAATACGTTTCTTCTCTGTGCAACTGAATTTACAGACAAGTAAAAAACAAGCGATACAATCTCCCGACGTTTCGGCGACTTCATGACGCTATTATCAAGGGTACAAATAAGAATAAGATTAACAACTGCGAATTCAAGAGTTACAACTGATTTACATAGAGGAGGTGGCTACACAAATACTTAAGCACGGATAGAATCCGTTTGCACGTTCAAACTCGGTGTTAATTGTTTAATGTAAAGCATCTCGTTGACAAGACAATCGAATTTGTTCATGCATTTCTTGAGAACTTTGAAACAGGTAAGGAGGTCCTCAGGGACAGCACCCGCGTGGCCGTTGTCATAGTGCTTGCGTACTGAAGATGACGTGCTTTTATGGCCATCCACGCGGGCATATAAATGTCCGTGCGTGTAGCCAACATAGCTCCCTGTATCACACAGGTTACAGTTAAACTGGTACACTACGCACTGTTGATTGACCAGCTGCGGTTTGGTCTCACATTCTTTAAGGTCTTAGCCAATTTCCCGATTGGCAAATATGGGCTGGATTGTGGTTTGGAGCTTAATGCTAAGGGCTTTCAACTGCGTCTTAACAATGTTAGAGGAGTCTTGGTCCTTGAAGGGTATGACTACTCGAGTCACATCATTTTCCGCCAATCTTCCCGAAGCCTACAATGGCTGCCGGTCAGCAACTCTCGATTGTCTTGTCAACGAGATGCTTTACATCAAACAATTAAGAGGCTGTCTCTCTAAAAACCGACCACTAATTTTATTTCGAAAATTCGATTTTTCTCATAAGCTGGGATCTTAAAGCCCCTACCTAGTTAATCCCTAAAATGAGGTTTATTTGATTAAAAATTGTCCGCTCGACTCAACTTGCATGCCTGCCGAAACCTGAAAAATAGCACTGACATATTGCCGGCGCTCTAAAAAAAAATAATATTCGCTCAAAAGTCCCAATTCTCTTTTTCAACTATAGATGTATCACAGCAGTTTGTTTAGCCATGTTGCAATTATAATTCATTGTTGTTCCTTCAACGGTTGAAAGCAGATTTTCTACCCGTCAAATCGAGTTTAGAACCAAACACGAAAATAGCGCTACTTTGAAGGCACGTTTTAAAAATGTGGCACCTGTTTGAAACCGCTGAACTACATGATTAGAAAGTATAAATGATACTTAATTCAAGAAAATAATAAAATTTGTCTGCCCACTAGGTTTTCAAAACTAACGACCGCTTAAAGTTCAGGAAATTTTGAAAATATTTCAGTGAGTAACTGCATACTCGCCTTCATGAAGTGCTCCGATAAATTCACGTAAATCTCTTTCCTGGCCTCCTTGAATCCTAAGTAGCATCAAAACCTCCAGCTTTTCCTTCCAGCGGTAGGTTTGTATACAAGGTACATTTATACGTTCCCTCTTAAGATATGACCCATTAATCGTCGGAAACTTGCTCCGAAATTTGTCAAACCGAACGGCATGACTAGAACATCGTAAAGACCATTATGCGTAACAAACGCTGTTTTTTCAAGCTCAATCTGCCAATAACCAGATTTTAGATCGATAGTGGTAAAATACTGAGTTCCAGATAAAGCATCTAATGTGTCAGCGACTACAGGCATTGGAAAACTATCCTTTTTGGTAATTTTGTTAATGGATCTAAAATCAATACAAAATCTCATTTCTCCATTTTTCTTCTTAATTTACTAACACAACGGGAGAGGACTAGGGACTAACTGACTCTTGGATAATTCCTCTTTCAAGCATATCGTTTACCTGGCGATCAATCTCTTGTTTATTCGCAGGAGTTGTATCAATGGTATGTCACGGTACTAACGAAGTTCTACCAAGCTGGTCATCAGAAAAAGCAAACACATCGTGATACCTATCAAAATAAATCTTTAAATTTCACTTTTTCGCCGTCAGATAATGCAGAATCAGACAAATCTGGTGATAGGTGATAGATGGTGTTAGGAATTATCATTGGTCGGGGAGGGAGGCATTTTGAAAAGTTCCGTTGAATTCAACTCAAACGTCGCTATGGAGGAATTAACTTCCTCAAAATCACCTAACCTAATTCTGCGATAAATTTTAACTGGCTCAAACGAGGGATTAATCATTCTTATTGGAATAGTGCCATCCTCAGAAACACGAACTAATTCTGACGCTCCAACTTTTCAGGCAAGGTTGATCTAGGAGCAACAATGCCAGTTTTATTCAATATTTGAGGGATTGAGTTTAACCTCGCAAGGACTACAATTTCCGACTGTGGCGGAGTAACAAAATAAAAGAAAAATCGGTATGAACGGAACAAAAATCACTTGTAGTTTCTAAAGGGGTTTCCTCTGAAATAAACTTGATAATTCCAGTGTCAAAATCAAATTTAGAGTTAAATGTTTGGAGAAAATCCCTTCCGAGAATAACGTCATAAGTTAAATCTTCAATAACGTGGGCTTCAAAAGGAAACAATTCAGACTGAATTATAAATCGCATTGTGGTTTTTCCCAGAGAATTCGGAAGATTACCATTTACTGACGAAATACCTCCTGAATCGTAATTATCTAGGCTAGGATAAGCTTGTCGCAGGTACTTGTTCCACACAAAAGCATTCACAGCCGTGATAGCTGCTCCAGAATCAACAAGACATTGAAACTCATAGTTTTCTATACTAATTGAAATCATTAAGCTATCAGAAGGAAAAGGAAAACAAATACTATCGACTGCGCCTGTCGAAATACTGGGCACTTCAGTGGCAACAGAAACACTATCCGGTTTGTCTTTAGGGAGGCTTGAATCAATGACAGCTTGGGCAATTTTCGCTTGACCCGAAACAAAGCCCACATCGTCTAAAACAGTTGCTATGAAGTTGTTTATTATTCACTTCGCGATTGCAGCCAATTTCCTTTGTAGAATGAACGCTTTTTAAAGAAACTTCAGTAACAACAGCATAGTCATCGTAAAAACAATCAGCAATATCTACTTTGACTTCTTCCACAGGTGTGCCTTCAAAAACTCGAGAACCGGTGCCACTTACAAGCTGGTACAAACGTATGGGATATTTACTGGTTGTTGAACCTAGTGAACCCATACTGAACCAAGAACGCGGAATTACCTCCTGAAAATCCGAAGAAGGCTTGCCAACCGCTGCCAAAACTCCTGTTACGACAACGTCAAACAGCATAGGTAGTTTAATTACAATAGCAAAAACAATATATATAATATTAGTCTGAAGAAAAATGTATTGTTTTGACCGAGCGCCATCTCCTGTCGCAGGATTAGACAAACCATGTTTAGAAGATTGTTTTGACGAAGCTCTATGAACAAAATCAGAACTACTCTCAGTAGGTTTAGAAAAACATTTTTGATTTCGAAGGAGGTCCTCAGAACTCAACTCACTGAAGGCATTTTTTTTTCAGTTTGGTGGGAACTGGTTAAACGTTCTTGCTTATTTTCTAAACTGTCTGAGGCCCCTATCACGGGCTTAATTCGATTCGAGGCAGGGACACTATATAGTTTCCCTGCTCAGGGTTTCTAAGGAACTTCCCTTGACCCCGATCCTGGCGTGAAAAATTATTTCGTCTAAAGTGATTGTAACGCGGGACTCGTGGGTCAGGATTCGCACGATAATTCTAGTATGTGTTGCCTCTCCTTCCGCAATTAAAGCACACGGGATGGCCTGTGCGGGACCAAAATCCCCTTGCTTGGAAAACAGGGCCGTTTTGCGGTTGAAATCGATTAGAATCGGGCTGATTGCCACTCATTAGTTGCTGAACTTCTGCCCTGTTCATTTGCTTAATATCTGTTTTATCAACATTAAAAACATGTTGACCGCTCGCGGCTGCTACAATTTGTTTATCTTTAGCTTTACTTAATTTATCAAAAATTTGAGCTGAAACTTGTTTAGCATCGACAGCTGGAGCCTTTTCAGAAGAAGACTAAACAGACTCTTTTAGCTTAGCAAAATTTTCTGCGGCCTCCAAATTGTCGGGTTTTTGTAAGACAACATATTTGAGGATCTCGGGCTTAATTCTTTGCACAAAATAATGTGTCCATTCACCTCTGGGTAAGTTCAATCTAGCGCAATGCGTGCGAAGACTGTAAGAATAGTCCGCAACCGATTCTTTCTCGAGTTGACGCCTTTGACCTAACGCCTGTCTTACACGCCGCTCACTAGCATCTGAAGCGAAATGGTGTATAAGTGCAGCGGATAACTCATCAAATGACATCGCGTCTGGCGACTCTAGGGTTTTAAACCAGGCGCTAGCATGACCTTTAAGATATAATGGAAGCGCTAGGGCTAGATTAACTTCGCTCCATCCATTTAAACGCGCCGCACGCTTATAACTGCTTACAAATTCATGGACATCTGCGCAGTCTTCTCCTCGAAAAACAGGAAAAGCAACTGACAGCTTCACAGTGGTACCACCTGACTGGGAATTAAAAGTGGCTCTCATTCTCTCTACTAACTCACAGAGCTGGGAAACCTGAACATTGATGTCGTCAGAAAGACTAATGAAAATCGATCGATACTACTCGAATCAGTCAGAGTTTTGACCGCTGTTTTCCGAACTTGTTTCTATGTTTTCGTCACTGTACTGCTCGTTTTCGTAATTACGCTCGACGTCTTCGTAAACAACGTCGCCTTCGAAATCGGAGTGACCGCCAACACAAAAAGAAAGTTCTGAACACTCACTTGGAGTAGGAATAACACTCTCAGGTATTACGTATAATAATAATAATAATAAAAATAATAATAATAATAATAATAATAATAATAATAACAATAATAATAATGATAATAAATATAATAATACTAATAATGACGATGACGATGACTATGACGATGACGATGATAATGATAATGACAAAATATAGTAATAATAATAATAATATTAAAGATAATGATAATAAATATAATAATAGTAATAATGACGATGACGATGACGATGACGATGACGATGACGATGATAATAACAAAATAATAATAATAATAATAATAATAATAATAATAATAATAATAATAATAATAATAATAATAATAATTCAATCACTGGTAGGACGTAAGGCGAATCAAGTTCTAGAGGCCATGCAAAAGGCAGTTTTGTCGTCATCCCTAAATATAGCGAGAACTTTCAAGGTTATGATATGAAGACCTAAGATCAAAGTCTGACTGTCAGCCACGAAGAACGAGAGACATTAGAGACATTTATATGCCTAGATTATAGTTTTTAGACTCGTAGATATATATATATATTTTATTTTATTTGTATTATTATTATTTTTATGCTTAGATTATAGTTTTTTAGATCTGTAGATATGTCTTTTTTTTTTTTTTTACTTACTTACTACTTACTTACTTACTTATTTCTATTAAGTTTCGCTTGTGCGCACAGGTTACGCTTAGCGCCCTGGGTCGCTTTATAATACTGTGCATACAGATAGTTTTACTGCATACAATAATAATAATAATAATAATAATAATAAAGGCAACTGAAATATTAGCACAAACAACTGACTGAAGTTTTGTTTGGGTAAAAAAAAAAAACATAATATACATGAACTGAAAGCCCTGTTGTCATGTAATAGTAATAATGATAATAATAATAATAACAATAACAATAACAATAACAATAACAATAACAATAACAATAACAATAACAATAACAATAACAATAACAATAACAATAACAATAACAATAACAATAACAATAACAATAACGATAACGATAACGATAACGATAACGATAACGATAACAATCACAATCACAATCACAATCACAATCACAATCACAATCACAATCACAATCACAATCACAATCACAATCACAATCACAATCACAATCACAATCACAATCACAATCACAATAACAATAATAATAATATTAATAATATTTTTTTTAAATAAATAATAATCCTTTATTAACAAATTCTTCAACAATCTTAAAATTTACAATTTGCATTATATGATCTATTGTACTACATGTAATAATAATGTTATGTATTGGCTATAAGGAATTTCAAAAACTAAACGGCAATAATAAAGAAAAGTATGCTATTGCCTAAATCACACAATTCTAATATGTTAAAATGATATTTACAATTATAAATATATTAGAAATATACTAAAAGCTTCATTTTACCAAAAAAAAGTATCTAGAAAGTCTCTATTTACAGGATGACAGGAATAAAGTGTTCTTAAATATTACATTACGGCTCCTTCTTGAACTTCAATATCAAGGTCAAAGTTCTTAAAATCACAGAAAGCTTTTCTTCAAGATCTCGATCCTCTAAGGTAGATTAGTGCGGATCTTAATAAAGCAAAAGATGTCCTTGCTCTTATCCAGGAGATCGTTTTTACATAATCTTCTCCTTTCTTGATGGAGGTCAGCTGTGCCAGTCTGCTATGGTATTGCAAGCATTCCTTTCCCATACCGCCCGTTGACGTGAAAATAAGGGGTGTGAAAGTTTCGTGTTCAATGTCTAAGACCCTTCTTGATTACAGGCGCTTCTTTTCATTCTCGTGACTATGGTATATCTGTTGGAGCTCCAGGTCCCTATACGAATCAGCATTAGGGTGAAAGACTCTCACGTCGAAGAATGCTGATCGTTGGTTCTCCCAGAAACCGCGTGCGTGGATATCTAATCTCGCATCTGGAGCTCGATTAGAACCCCTTCCTAGCTGTTCTCCTGAGATGTCTTGAAGGATGGGTTCGATCTCAACATCACTACATACCATACTCAGAAGATCGGCTTCTAAATCTCTCAGCTCATTGTGACGTTGGGTAACGAGCCCGCCTCGCTTGCATATCATTGCTTGGTCCACCGTGAAAATATCGCCACATACACAGATGGAGGGGATAACATCAACCGGCCAATCATAACTCAGTTTGATTGCGTCGCGGAACTCCCTCTTATTCAAGTTGAAATCCATTTCACGAAGATGAAGTATTATTATAATAATAATAATAATAATAATAATAATAATAATACAGTACAAATATGAATTATTTCATATATACTTCACAATAATAATAATAATAATAATAATAATAATAATAATAATAATAATAATAATAATAATAATAATAATAATAATAATGCCTATCTGCACGACATTTTGTTGGCAAGAGCTCGGAAAAAATATTTTCAACTGAGCATTCATCCAGCCTGTCATTAGTATAAACCTAAACGTTCAGTGGAAGTGATGTAGAAGGTGCTTACTTACAGTTTATTTATTTCTTTGATCGTGAGCGGGCGGTATCCTGAGAATCCTGCAATCTGATTGTTTCCGGGAGCGGGCAGTATTTTCCTATCTCCTGACCACGGTCATGGTAACCAACTACTCTAAGCGCAGAGTGAAGTTGCGATTGCTTAAAACATTAAAATGGCTTCTTCTACATTTCACGAAGTTTGTTGACTTTTGAAAGCGAAACTTCACACAGTGCAAAAATATTCCTGACCAATTCATTTTATTATACATTTGTTGACACGTTGATGAGACAATGTGTAAAATAAAAACATGACTTTTCCAGTTTTTCTTAATAGTTCCTCCTCCCTTCTAAAAATAGAATTTAGAAATAAATAAAAATGTTTTTCACTGGCCGGGAGGTCCGTATTGGGAAAAACTGTGCCCGAGGTCTCGAATATTGACCTCGGCCTGCGGCCTCGGGCCCTACTCGGGACCTCGGGCACAGTTTTTCCCAAGCAGACACACCAATTTCCATCCTTGCTCTTTTCCTCAAGAGGGTAGCACGGAAGAGCTAACGTCTACCCATACAGAACATCATTAGAATGAGTCGCCCAAAAATCAAACTTCACACCAAAAAGTGGAAAATACTTTGTTCACTGGATTTAGATAACACAATCTGAAAAACCTAGACAAAACCACACTGGCCTTGGCGCGAAATAGATGAATAGAACTGGACCTTTACTTGGAATAGGTTTGTTGTGGTTAGAAGTATCTTCTGACGATTCTTGAGAGGACCTGCTCCTCGCACGAAGCCCCTCAATATTCTGATGGAGCAAGATCTCAGCAAATTGGCTTTTACTTAGCCCTTAATATTTAAACGTTCTTTTCTTTCCTTCCACAGGCGAAAAGGTTACTCTCGAAAGAGGATTCTTTTTGTTCCTTCGGTTGCCTTCGGTCGTCCGCGCTGAGGAACATGAAACGCCATTGAAGACCTTCAGTTTCACCGATAAATTTACGTCCAAACAGAAAAATAATTAAGAAATGACTAGTCAAATATAAGGAACGATAATTTTAAAAAGCGACTGTTGAAGTTCACGGCCTCCTTGAAGAAAATGAACAACGATGAGCATGGATTTGTTTTCACTCAGCTAGATGTCCGACATCAGATGGCAGAGAAAATAGCGGATTTCACATTTCGCGCGCGCAAGGTATTATGGTTGTGCGAGATCCCTTCAACTGTGGTTTTTCTTTCAAAAAGGGAGGAATATTCAATTCAAGTCCAACTTTCTTTAAGGGCCTGTTTACATGGAGATAGGGTGACCCTTCTAAAAGGGGCACCCCCTTAGAAGGGTAACCCTTGGCTATTGTATTTTCCGGTTTAGTTTGCATGAGAGGTGGGGTCACCCTAGGGGTAGGGTCACCCTATATTCTTGGTAAGGTAGCCCTCCTGGGAGGGCCAACTTTTTGCCAGGTAAAGACTTGATGCAGGGTTACCCTCCTAGAAGGGTCAAATTTTGTGGGATCGGATTACTGCTAGATTGCCGTGAAACTCTGCGCCAAAGTCAATAATCGCGATAGCCTTAGGGACAAGACTCTGCATGTAAAAGGGGCTAGCTTTTCGCCCCTTATAGAAGGGTGAACCTCCTAAGAGGGGCACCCCATCTCCATGTAAACAGGCTCTTAGTCTTCTTCGATATCAAAGCCTTTGTCCGCCATGATACTATCACCATCTTCAACTTCTGACACTTCTTTTTTGCTTGACAGTAACTCAAGAAATCACTTCTTTTGACAATTTGCTCATCCGATATTGATCCTGTATATAACTGTGACACAAACATAAAACCTCCCTTTGGATCAACACCTACAAGGGATTTCAAAGTTTTTGTTGATTTATAATTTGAGTAACATTGGGACTGCAGTACAAGTGAAAGTAGGCACTGAATTTTCAACTCGGTGCTGTCTATGATTATATATGATGCTATTGGGATGTTCCTCTGAATTTTTTGGGCATGTTATCCGATATAACCCTCCTTTAGGGCCACACTTTGAGAGCACCAAGGCGGATGTACAAACAGTTGCGATAAATATATTGGAAACTGTTGCTTCTGAAACTCTAGATCTTATGGCTAAGTTTAGATTTGTAAGTCCCTAGCGAAGTTTCATAAGCACTAAAAGAAACTCGTCTTCTATCGCTAGAATGTGATTTCTTTCATTTCCAGAGTCTGCGTCTGAATCACTGCCATCGCTTCGTGCAGATTCTTCATTTGAATGAAATAACAAGGAGGTATCAATACTTTTGTTATTGGTAGCTTTCGTAATCCAGTATACGATATTCGTTCTCTCTCCCCCTAGAAGTACAAATTTTAAAACCCCTTGAAATTTCGTATAGCTATTAAATCCAATTAGATGATTGAAATAATTCTTTTCGCGTGCTTGCGTATCGGCTAGATCCAACAGAACTCTCACTGAAAATCTGTGATCGCAGGAATCTCAACACTAACTTGAGTACCTCTGGAAACGTAATCTTCTTTATCTGTTAAATCGAATTTCCCCTCAGTCTCTGAAGCAGTGTCAGTTAGCTCTGATTCTAGGATAGCATTAACCTCTTCAATCTCTTTTTTCTTCTCTGGATGCGATCGCACGGGATTTGTTTTCGACCAACTGAACAACGATGGGCAAGCTCCAGCTTTCAGTCCTCTCGATTTTGTGTCAAAGCACACAAAATCTTCTCGTCGGAAATGCTCCGAACAAAACTTTGGTATGTGCCGAAACTTTGGAATCTTTTTTAGGACTTCTTTTAATTCTTAAAATCCATACCTTGAAACAAAACATTAACAAGCTTTGGCAGCTGATCAAGTTCGTCAAATATGTCACGAAACTGACATTGGATCGTCTATATTTTTAAAAGCTACCAATTTCGCTCACCTTCATGAGTTGTTTATCACTAAGTGGAGTTATTGTAGCAATTATACACACAGCAGTAATGCACTATTATCGAAAACGGAGTGCACAAATTACTTTAGATCTCTTGAAAGTGTGTTGGTCTACCCATTTCGAGTCATGTGATCAGTTGATGACATATGAAGCTAAAGAGATCCATTGTTAAATATTCCCCAATTTTCAAAACTGCGCGAATTGCTAAAAAAAAATTGAAGAATAATAAACACAATGGCCTACATTTGGGGTGAAAATATGCTCGGATATTTGTCCGCGGACTTTATCTGTTCTAAGAAGCGAGCAGTTTTCGACTGAGAGACTATCATCATTCATAGACAGGCTACTTCAGCCCATAGCACACAAACAGAAGTCGTATCGAAAAGACGCGACCGACTTTACCAAAATCACAGAAACAATAATAGTACCGGGAAATGCTATCTGTATCTCAATGGACGTGACGAGCTTATACACAAATTTACCTCAGGAGGAGGGGATAGAGACAGTGTGAAGACATACGACTCTTTCTATAAAGACATCTCTCCCATTGCTACACAGTACCTTGAAAAAGCGCTAAAGAAAATCCTCCAAGAAAACTCATTCGGGTTTATTGGACAATACTACCTCCAAATACATGGAACTGTCATAGGTACCAATATGGCAGGGGCTTTCGCCAATATCTTAATGGCGGTGGTAGAAACAGAGATTCTTAACCGAAGTATTCTTAACCACTTGTCCGGAAAAGGTACATTGACGGTATATTCTCAATTTTGCACACAATTTGGCTGTATATTTATCTCAACTTCATAGCCCAGAATAAAAAGATGTACAGAAAAGAGCTTGACAACTTTAATAGTATTGATCAGTTTTATTAATCAATAACCTTTCCTTGGGTTATCAAAACGAAACCTTGACAAGATGCTGACTGTGAAAATTAAACAAGACTATCACAGGGAACTCATCCGCGGCACGCCTTTAATGCTTTATAGCAGTTTTTAACCAATGATACGACCTTCCCCGCTGACCTCAGGCACTTCCACAACGCGCTGGTGCAACCCTGCAATAAGAATAATGAAGTCAAGAAATTACTGCGAATTTCAATAACATAGGGGAAAAAAATGATGCTGCTCCTAAACATGCACAAATTGCATCGAGCTGCTCATTCTTAATAGTCGCCATAATCATCGACATTATCATCAGTATTATTATCATCATCATTGTCGTTATCATTATCATCATTCTTTTCCTTCTTTTCTCTTTTACAATTTCTTTCGTTTTAATTTGTTTTTTATTAGCAATGTACTCGATCAATTACATGTCACCCTATTAGTATCAGAAGCATAGATAGGGGCAAAAAAGCTAAGAAAGACAACCCGCTCCAAACTGCGATTGAAATGGCAAGATAACTAAAGAATAAAGAAAAACTCTTTCATCCAACACATTAATGTTAAAATAGTTCACACAATAGTTCAAGTGAACGACATAGTGCGAGTGATATTTGATCGTGGGTCATCGTGCATTTAAAACAGTTACATTAGTTCAATGCTAAGCAGTAAGTAAGGCGCAATGACAATTAGCGCGAAAGTCCCTCAGGTAAACGACTGATTTTCCTACCGCTCGTCGAGCCACGTCATGGTTATCAGCGGCAGCAGCAAAATCAGCAGAAGCAGCAGAAGCATCATCATCGTAATCATCATCAGCAGCAGTCAACTTATCAGCGTCATCTTTAAGCTGGACATTTCTCTCTCTCCTCTCACCATCTGTAAACTCCTCACCGAAAGGGTAAGCGTGCACCACAGTTGTCAGAACGACAAAAAAGAGTACAAGGATGAACTTCATGGTTCTAAATCCAGTGATATCTTGCCTGTTAAATTCCGTAGATGTGGTTAAACACGAAGCAACTTTACGTCGGATCTGATGGCCAGCGAATGAGTGTAAATTTGGAACTTGCTGCTCTTTTTTATGCAGAGTTAAAGTGAGGATGGTTGGTGTTGATTGACGTGAAAGACAAATACAGCCGAGCGTGGGCAAGTTTGGAGGCTATCAAGAAAAACAAATTTAATTTTGCGGTTAAAGTATGTTTTTACAGCTTTATCCAAACGTGCTTAGTCCTAAGGCTCATGTGTCAACGGCAAGCGGATACCCTTTTTTGTTAAAGAAGCAAACATTTAAAAATGAATGTTGTGTTAAATATAACAGACTTCGGCTATAAGCATCAAAAAAACGTTTTAAAAAGATACTAATGGCTCCCTCTATAATAAGCGGCCATCTTTATTTTCTTCCTATTTTTGGTGTCAGTGAATACGTTTTTAGTGTTCAAATAAAGTCGGTACGAGGCGGCCAGATTTCCTTCCTCTTATGTAAACATTATGACAATCTTCTTTGCTCCATAGCAAATTTCTTTCGGTAATAGAAACCGGCATTTCTTTTCGCGCTGTCGGTTGGACAATTAAGACGTGTGCACAAACTCAACTTCACCCTTGCAGAAGGAGGTCATAGTAAAAAGGTATACGTTTCAGACTTCTTATGTGGTTCAAATTACATTGCTGGAAAGAGAGCTTTGCGTAAACAGGCATAACCTTTTACCTTGCTTAAGCTGACGAAATAGTAGCTTTGTTAATTTCATAAAATTAAGAATAAACGTTCTCTGGTAAAAGGTTTTTCAAAGACTATGAGCTTTCGACAGATTGAACTGTCTTCAAAGGATATAAACATGTGAAGATTAAAGGCGTAAGAAATTAAAATATAACGGAGATTTCGCATAAATTAAAAAATAAAAGCAGGTGCAAAAAAGAACGTTAAAAATGCTAGAAAAGAATTAGTGTTTTTTTTAAGAGATTGTGGTATTGCCTTGGGAGCGGGCACGAAATTATTGTCCGCCCCAATAGCTTTTGCCGTGTGCCATGATTCCAATGTCTTTCTACTCCGGTTGTTGGCTTTGTCGATGATCTTAGAATTGTTGAAATCAATAACGTGATTCAAAGTCCACGCGTGCTTTGTGACATTTGAGCCTTTAGTACAATACTTTATGTTCCTCATGTGTTCTTTCCTCCTAGTAGAAAAGGGTCTTTTTGTTTCGCCAATGTAGCTTCAGGGGCAAGATGCGCATGAAATTTTATAGATGACATTGCATTAGTCATATTCGGCAGGTCGAAACTTAGGGATAGGAAAATGCCGCTGTAAAGTTTTTACCGGTCTGCTAGTGACTTGGATGTCATGTTCCTTCAGGATTCTTGTGAGAGGCTCCGTGATGCCTTTAATGTAAGGAAGGACTGAAAAGTTACATCGGCTTGTTGGCTCAGCCCATTTAAAGAACATACCGACCAACTCTTCTGGTGTACACGTGCTCCGTCACTATTTTAATTTCTTTCGCTTTTATTATTCACATGTTTTTATTCGTTGAAGACAGCAGTTCAGTCTGTCGAAAGCTCATAGTCTTTGTAAAACTTTTTTTACCAGAGAACGTTTTTTTCTTAATTTTATTATGAATCCTAGTAACGGATCTTCAATATTACGTTAGTTAGTTTCGTTTATGCTTTTTTATTACAAAGTTTGAAAACTTTCTCCTTTCTTTTAACCAAAAATTGGTACCAGTAATTTGGAAATAAAAATAGTAAGTTAACGTTTGAAGGCTCTGGAAAAGTCCTGTATTCAACGCATATGGAAAACAAACAGTAATTAGGATGACGGATGATATATTTCGACATCTATGACACCTTTAAGAAGCCCTTTGCTTTTGAGATCGGTCCGATGCTGCGTCCTTAAAGTGGCTTTTCAACAGCTTTCAAGACTTCAAGGCCTTTTCTTTTCGAGATCACACCATACCCAAGCAAGGCAAAGAACTTTCGAGCATCCGCGTGGTTACGACGGAGCTGAGCTGCTACGATCTTGTCCATTGTACCTTAGCAATGATTTAGCAATTGTAGAAGACTTTAGGAGGCTTAAAAATCACTGTGAAACCATTTTAGCCCTAATGTCATCATGCTTATTCTCCTCTCTAATCTCCCCATAGTTTGCTTATTATAAGGTGAAGAGAATTTCGATATTTAAACATCAAAACTGAGGATTCGTATGTGCTAATCAATAATAAAATAACTCGACGCTTATTGTCTGTCAACCATTCAGAAAGGCAACACGAGAACTGGGATTTGTCTTGTCTTATGTCTTTACGACAAAACTTAACTCAGTCCATCAGTCCAGCAATACTGGCACCTACTCCCAAAACAGTTATCAATGAACACAACTGTCGTTAAAATGAACAAGACAAGACATATTGTTTTTTTTTCTCAGTAGTTCGGCAAGTTAATCACCAGAGTTTGTTAGGCAGAAGCCAGCAAGCCATACTAAGCAAGTGGGTTTGTCTGTTTTCAGTTGATGCAAATGTGGCAGCTGAATCTTAAGGGGATCACAAATACTAACCTTTGTATCGGCTCTCAGTTATTAGAACTTTCATTATAATCTTAAATTAACTTTTATCCGTTGCCTCAAACATGAACGCCAACTGTGCAATGAATGCCAAGTATCTCATAAACGCCACACCACGCCAAAAACGCCATGTAAAATACACCTGTTCTATTGCTTGTCCTGCTGTAGTATGCGTTGGAGACAATAGACGCTGATTGGCTAGTCGCTTACTGGGATCATCGCCACGATGTGTATCGTAGGAGATAACACATATCACTATTTACCAAACCAAACACTGTTTTAAATGGATTTAAATACTATTTCTAAAAACTGTTTTACACCTATTGCTGGTTTTCAGTGTCACGCCATTCAAAATAGATCAAAATAAAAAATCAAAACCTTTCAATAGATTAAGTCCAGAATCAGGGAAAAGAAAGAAGGTAGATATGCAAAGACTCTCGCCAGGACTCAGGTCACAGCCATTTTTTCTAATGGAAGATATGCGGAGAAACGTTTTCCCCAAATTTATAGAGATTTGTATGGAGACGCCATGCTGGTGCCCACCTAGATGGGCACCAACATGGCGGCCGGAAACCAGCAGAAACATCTGTCACTGAGTTTTTCTACAAAAGCGTGAATTTATCTCTCGAAGAAC
>JAHPZR010002416.1:0-94152 GCA_019787425.1 Platygyra sinensis
ATTTTCCCCGAAAGCGATACCATAAAGATGTAAAGAAGGTCTCACATACCCCTCTGTAACTGACTCAGTCTCTTAAAAATATTGGCCTTTTCACTCGTCACGCATAATATCCAAAATTCTTTCACATTTAGGCGAAACTCCAGACGATCACTTTTCACATAAACGTAGAAAACAAATCTAGTTCACGAATTAATATTTTCAGTTCTTGTAACTTGTCTACAAAGCTGTTTATTCTCTGAGTTTGGTCCAGAAAGTCTTAATTCGAGCTGTTGATTTTACACTCGTGTGATTTCAAAGGCTCTTGAGTACTTTGTTTAATCTGGCTTACTTTAACTGAAGTAACCCTAGTTTGGTGTCGACTCTGAAGCCCTGCTGCTAATCCAGACATTATTCAGCTCAATCTTGCAACCCTATCCCAGACTAGACACCAAATATTCCCGCCCTTTTTCAGACTACGCGGCAAGGAAGCTCTACGCTTCACAACGAGAACTACTACCACAGAGTTAAGAGGCTGGGAAATATTTGTCCAAAGTATGCTTTCGATACTCATTTTATTCTGCATAGAACGAACGCTTTGAGAACGAACCATGACAGTATGTTGTCCATTCTTGTGTTTCATTAATCTCGCATCGGTCTGACTTTTCCCGACACTGGCTTTAACTAAGGTTGGAGGAGTTTTACAACAATCTAATACGCCACGTGTTTGTAGAATGGTGGAATATTTTCCTGGCGCGCTTTTTAATCCCAAAGACAGGCGTGCGCTAAAATATCGCTGATAGCGTTTTAGAATAAGAAGCTTACTTGTTGAATGAGTGCTTCGCTACACGGCTAATAAAAGGTGTGTTCAGTGGAATGGAATATTCTCCTCTCCCTTTATCTTTCTATTGACACGCACGCTTAGTAGAAGGTGGAATAAATACTCAGGCAACAAGAAACGCTTATCTCGTGTTATGTTTTGCTTGCGTTATGTTAATTTCATATCATTCCGCTCACTTTCCCCTTAACCCGTTTTTAATACGATACTCGGTCAACAACAAATGCCTTAGAACGAGAGAAACATACAGCTTGTTATATTGTTTTGTGTGTTACATGTATGCGGTAATAATATATTTTCATCCCGCTAAATCGTTCCAGAGAGAACAAAAACATGCTTGTCGTCTTTGGCGGTCCTTTTGTGTTATGTTAACTGCGAAAAAATCGCAAATTTTGTAAAATCCGCAGGTCGGCACTAGTAGGTGGAATTTGCATTACAAAGAAGTGCAAAAAAATCGCAAATTTCACAATGACTTATTTAAAAATCGTGAAGGTAGCAAAAAATCGTAAATTTTGTAAATTTGTAAATCCGCAAGCCGGTGCTTGCTGGTCGATTAGCATAAAATTGTAAATTTCAGCACAACGTACCGAAATATCGTTGAGGCAGCAGATTTTTGTATATCTTGTAGAGTTTAACGAAAAATCGCAAAATTTGCAAAATTTGTAACTGCGTTCAATCCTGGACATAAGTGCTTATTTGAAAACACAAGTTAACTTACTGCTGACAACTAAGGAAAGCCTTAAAGACAACAACGACAACAACAAGGTTTATTTGAACTGTAATAGAACTTTTTCGCTTGTACATTTTGTTTTCCCAATACCGATCATGTGATGATACTCAGGAGATTTGATCCTTTGTTTTGTTCATTAAAAGGGTACATGTATATGGAACTGAGGAAATGTTTCAAAACATCCGGCCGCAAAACACGTCATTGGCGCCGATTAGTATTCATTGAGCCAATACAAACAGCCCAATCCATTAAAGTTCAGCTTCTTCAGTTTATACAGGAAGAATCTGAGAGTGCACTTAAGTATGTCATTTTCCCCGAAAGCGATTCTATAAAGATGTAAAGAAGGTCCCACATACCCCTCTGTAACTGACTCAGTCTCTTAAAAATATTGGCCTTTTCACTCGTCACGCATAATATCCAAAATTCTTTCACGTTTAGGCGAAACTCCAGACGATCACTTTTCACATAAACGTAGAAAACAAATTCACGAATTAATATTTTCAGTTCTTGTAACTTGTCTACAAAGCTGTTTATTCTCTGAGTTTGGTCCAGAAAGTCTTAATACGAGCTGTTGATTTTACACTCGTGTGATTTCAAAGGCTCTTGAGTACTTTATTTAATCTGGCTTACTTTAACTGAAGTAACCCTAGTTTGGTGTCGACTCTGAAGCCCTGCTGCTAATCCAGACATTATTCAGCTCAATCTTGCAACCCTATCCCAGACTAGACACCAAATATTCCCGCCCTTTTTCAGACTACGCGGCAAGGAAGCTCTACGCTTCACAACGAGAACTACTACCACAGAGCCAAGAGATTATAATCTCTTGGTATGGTAGAGCTTTGTATGGGAGAACCCTCCTCCCTACAGGGCATTTGAGGAGGGCGGGGGCGTCCGGGCCTGTCTAGCCTGCGAACGTAGACGTATTTCCGGCTGTCACTGGTTCCAGGGGGGAGACAACCGACAGCCATTTTCCCCGAAAGCGATTCTATAAAGATGTAAAGAAGGTCCCACATACCCCTCTGTAACTGACTCAGTCTCTTAAAAATATTGGCCTTTTCACTCGTCACGCATAATATCCAAAATTCTTTCACATTTAGGCGAAACTCCAGACGATCACTTTTCACATAAACGTAGAAAACAAATTCACGAATTAATATTTTCAGTTCTTGTAACTTGTCTACAAAGCTGTTTATTCTCTGAGTTTGGTCCAGAAAGTCTTAATTCGAGCTGTTGATTTTACACTCGTGTGATTTCAAAGGCTCTTGAGTACTTTATTTAATCTGGCTTACTTTAACTGAAGTAACCCTAGTTTGGTGTCGACTCTGAAGCCCTGCTGCTAATCCAGACATTATTCAGCTCAATCTTGCAACCCTATCCCAGACTAGACACCAAATATTCCCGCCCTTTTTCAGACTACGCGGCAAGGAAGCTCTACGCTTCACAACGAGAACTACTACCACAGAGCCAAGAGGCTGGGAAATATTTGTCCAAAGTATGCTTTCGATACTCATTTTATTCTGCATAGAACGAACGCTTTGAGAACGAACCATGACAGTATGTTGTCCATTCTTGTGTTTCATTAATCTCGCATCGGTCGTGACTTTTCCCGACACTGGCTTTAACTAAGGTTGGAGGAGTTTTACAACAATCTAATACGCCACGTGTTTGTAGAATGGTGGAATATTTTCCTGGCGCGCTTTTTAATCCCAAAGACAGGCGTGCGCTAAAATATCGCTGATAGCGTTTTAGAATAAGAAGCTTACTTGTTGAATGAGTGCTTCGCTACACGGCTAATAAAAGGTGTGTTCAGTGGAATGGAATATTCTCCTCTCCCTTTATCTTTCTATTGACACGCACGCTTAGTAGAAGGTGGAATAAATACTCAGGCAACAAGAAACGCTTATCTCGTGTTATGTTTTGCTTGTGTTATGTTAATTTCATATCATTCCGCTCACTTTCCCCTTAACCCGTTTTTAATACGATACTCGGTCAACAACAACTGCCTTAGAACGAGAGAAACATACAGCTTGTTATATTGTTTTGTGTGTTACATGTATGCGGTAATAATATATTTTCATCCCGCTAAATCGTTCCAGAGAGAACAAAAACATGCTTGTCGTCTTTGGCGGTCCTTTTGTGTTATGTTAACTGCGAAAAAATCGCAAATTTTGTAAAATCCGCAGGTCGGCACTAGTAGGTGGAATTTGCATTACAAAGAAGTGCAAAAAATCGCAAATTTCACAATGACTTATTTAAAAATCGTGAAGGTAGCAAAAAATCGTAAATTTTGTAAATTTTGTAAAATCCGCAAGCCGGTGCTTGCTGGTCGATTAGCATAAAATTGTAAATTTCAGCACAACGTACCGAAATATCGTTGAGGCAGCAGATTTTTGTATATCTTGTAGAGTTTAACGAAAAATCGCAAAATTTGCAAAATTTGTAACTGCGTTCAATCCTGGACATAAGTGCTTATTTGAAAACACAAGTTAACTTACTGCTGACAACTAAGGAAAGCCTTAAAGACAACAACAACAACAAGGTTTATTTGAACTGTAATAGAACTTTTTCGCTTGTACATTTTGTTTTCCCAATACCGATCATGTGATGATACTCAGGAGATTTGATCCTTTGTTTTGTTCATTAAAAGGGTACATGTATATGGAACTGAGGAAATGTTTCAAAACATCCGGCCGCAAAACACGTCATTGGCGCCGATTAGTATTCATTGAGCCAATACAAACAGCCCAATCCATTAAAGTTCAGCTTCTTCAGTTTATACAGGAAGAATCTGAGAGTGCACTTAAGTATGTCATTTTCCCCGAAAGCGATTCTATAAAGATGTAAAGAAGGTCCCACATACCCCTCTGTAACTGACTCAGTCTCTTAAAAATATTGGCCTTTTCACTCGTCACGCATAATATCCAAAATTATTTCACGTTTAGGCGAAACTCCAGACGATCACTTTTCACATAAACGTAGAAAACAAATTCACGAATTAATATTTTCAGTTCTTGTAACTTGTCTACAAAGCTGTTTATTCTCTGAGTTTGGTCCAGAAAGTCTTAATACGAGCTGTTGATTTTACACTCGTGTGATTTCAAAGGCTCTTGAGTACTTTATTTAATCTGGCTTACTTTAACTGAAGTAACCCTAGTTTGGTGTCGACTCTGAAGCCCTGCTGCTAATCCAGACATTATTCAGCTCAATCTTGCAACCCTATCCCAGACTAGACACCAAATATTCCCGCCCTTTTTCAGACTACGCGGCAAGGAAGCTCTACGCTTCACAACGAGAACTACTACCACAGAGCCAAGAGATTTAATCTCTTGGTATGGTAGAGCTTTGTATGGGAGAACCCTCCTCCCTACAGGGCATTTGAGGAGGGCGGGGGCGTCCGGGCCTGTCTAGCCTGCGAACGTAGACGTATTTCCGGCTGTCACTGGTTCCAGGGGGGAGACAACCGACAGCCATTTTCCCCGAAAGCGATTCTATAAAGATGTAAAGAAGGTCCCACATACCCCTCTGTAACTGACTCAGTCTCTTAAAAATATTGGCCTTTTCACTCGTCACGCATAATATCCAAAATTCTTTCACATTTAGGCGAAACTCCAGACGATCACTTTTCACATAAACGTAGAAAACAAATTCACGAATTAATATTTTCAGTTCTTGTAACTTGTCTACAAAGCTGTTTATTCTCTGAGTTTGGTCCAGAAAGTCTTAATTCGAGCTGTTGATTTTACACTCGTGTGATTTCAAAGGCTCTTGAGTACTTTGTTTAATCTGGCTTACTTTAACTGAAGTAACCCTAGTTTGGTGTCGACTCTGAAGCCCTGCTGCTAATCCAGACATTATTCAGCTCAATCTTGCAACCCTATCCCAGACTAGACACCAAATATTCCCGCCCTTTTTCAGACTACGCGGCAAGGAAGCTCTACGCTTCACAACGAGAACTACTACCACAGAGCCAAGAGATTATAATCTCTTGGTATGGTAGAGCTTTGTATGGGAGAACCCTCCTCCCTACAGGGCATTTGAGGGGGCGGGGGCGTCCGGGCTTGTCTAGCCTGCGAACGCAGACGTATTTCCGGCTGTCACTGGTTCCAGGGGGGAGACAACCGACAGCCAAAAATACGTCTGCGCTCGCAGACTAGGGCTTGTCTGTAATTAAGAAAACCATCCGCATTCCATCATGTTATCGTGTCAATTCTTGATTGGCTCCACCAATACTGAGTGGCACTTAATAAGCGAACACAACAGTGGCATCTCCGCATTTGTGAATAAGACATCTACTGTTAACAGCTTTATTTGGCCTGGAGCGAAAACCAAAAGAGATGAAGATAACATCAGTTACTTTGCTCGTATTCTTCTGCACCTTTTTTCGCAGCAGTCAAGGTAAAGTTTTAAACTTTATCAATAAGTTTAGCGTGTGTTATTCCCGATCGAAGCCAAGGCAATCAAATTGTCTAAAGTTAACAAATCTTTCTTGCAAGACAAACAATAGTTACAATACAAAGGCCTTTATTTTATTCACATGATGGATCCAAAATTGAGTTGCTGTCCTTTGATAATTTTCCAACGTCTTGTAAAGCGTCAGTATTAACTAAACTTAATCTTCTTATTTGAAAGATAGTTAGCAATACTTGGAACATGCTTTCGGATGGGCAATCGAAAATCGAAAATATTCTTCGAATTCCCGAACCTAATTTATTATTCATTAGCCTCCAGCAATTTCCGTCTTTTATTTGCATTTTTTAGCCTCCTTATTGTTTCGCTGAAATTATGTTAATTCTTTTAATAATATGTCTGATTAATTCTTCATTGAGAATTCACTTATACTTCCAGCTCACTTGAGAGAAGAAAGAAGCTCCCAAGTACCCGGTACTGAGGTAAGTGCAAATTGTTCACATTTCTACTTTCGGAAAAAAAATTTTTTTTTTTCGAAAAATCTTAATTATGCTGAAAAGTTTTCGATTTATTTTCTATTCAGACACAATGATATTCATATCAGACGCTTTTGTTTTTTCTTTACGCATGGATCGTCGGTTTCGGTGACCACTTAAAACAAGTCATCACGCGATATCGAAATTTGCGACTTTTGAATCCTTGCCTAAGATGGTTCAAAACAGTTTCCAGCGCATTCAAAGACTTAAATTTTGATGTGTCATTATAACCACTCTTTATCAATTGATGCTACAATCATGGTATCAAAAAACTGCCTAATCACTGATGAACGCGTTGGTATTATTTTCATGACACAATAGGTTACCATAGCAACACTATGGCCTGCTAAAAACACCCTTAATTTTAGCTTTAAGCGCTTATATTTCAAAAACGGCACGGTGAAATTTTTTTCTTATTATGGAATTTTAATAAGCAGGATAAGATGCAACTTTTGGCAAAGTTCAAAAAAATTATTTACAGGAGTCTCAGAGCCGCCTTAAATTTTCGAAAATTTAGGGTGGCTCTGAACCCCATGTACAGAATTTTTTCAAATTTTCCCAAAAGTTGCATCTTATCCTGCTTATCAAAATTCTGTAATAAGAAAAAATTTCACCGTGCTGTTTTTGAAATATAAGCTCTTAAAGCTAAAGTTAAGGGTGTTTTTAGCAGGCCATAGTGTTGCTATGGTAACCTATTGTGTCACGAAAATAATACCAACGTGTTTACCAATGATTGAGCAGTTTTTTGATACCATGATTGTAGCATCAATTGAGAAAGAATGGTAGTTATGACCCATCAAAATCTACGTCTTTGGAAAGTGCTGGAAACTGTTTTGAGCCACCTTAAAATAAAAATCATCAAGTGCTCCATGGCGTCTTTGAATCGAATTCAAAAATTGGAACTAGCGGTGTATAAAAAGGGCCTGAAAAGCCAGATCTGCAATCGCCTATGAAAAGAAACGATTAAGGTAACTCTAACCTTAATTTCTCTTGTCTATTGTCAATCCTTGGACCTCATGCGATTGCCTTTATACGTCAGGTTCCCAAGCAACGACTCCGCTGAACTCTACGGGCTCAGTTGCGCAAACGAGTTCGATTGCTGATGCCGGTTTCGAGTAATCAAGGAGTCAGGAAGGAGAAACAAGTAATTGGCGATTGCGGTTGCTCATATATAGCGTCAGGGCGTGTAAGATTGACGGTAGATCAGAAGGAGACTTAAGATATTGTAATAACGAAATAATCCAATATCCACATTTTGGATATTGATGGCTTCATTTTTCACAGATTACAGTCACCCTGAAGATTGACAACGCGGTTAATAAGGAAGTACCAGCCAGTTACGTCACAAACGTGCCAAACAATACCGTGTTGGTAGACATCCTAAACAAAGCCGCATTAGACGAGAAACAAGGGCCTTTTAACACATACGACAGTACGTACTATGGAGGTATAGGGTACTATATAACAGCCATGAATGGAACACAACAGAACTCTACTACTGGTAATTATTGGTTCCTTTTTGACCAGAAAACCGGAGGAACTCTTCCATGTGGTGTGAGTTCGTATGTTCCTATAAATCAGTCTACCACCATTTTCCGCTATACGACTTACTCGAGTCATAGCGAAAACGTGAGCGGTTATTGCAAGCAATTTCCCTCTTCTGGAGAGGTTGGTGACTAGTCTTGCTTCTATAGTTAATTCTTGATTTAAACTCTGAAAACATGTAACATCTTCATACAATAAGGAAAAATCGACAAAGGCTGACTCACTGCTTGTTCCTCTTTTCATAGATTAACACTTCGTAGCTTACAAGTTTCAAATTGATTCAAGAACGAATTACAAAAGTCCTCTTCAAACCTCTTAAAGTGATAGAATTATTCAATTTAAGATAGAAAGATAGTAGTCGATGTTGTACAAACTTAGAACTGCCAAAAGCCATTTGATTTGAAAAGCCATTTTTAAATCTGTTTTAAACTCCTTTTTAGAACTTTAACCAGTTCTACATTATATTCTTAAACATTAGTTTTCTAGGAAAAGATGAGTTAAAATTTTAGTCAAAAGTAACATACACGCAGCACAGCAGCAGTCTCTCAAAACAAGAAAGAAATTTGTCCATTTTCAAAAATAATACCTTAGTTTTTCTTGTTTTCTTGCATTCATTTTCGCTACTTTTTTCATACTATTTCATATTTAAGCTCGTTAACAAAAGACCTACAGGCTTATGACTTGACCACCAGATCTAGGTCCATTTTTTTTTTATTGTGTAATTTAAACCAGCACTGCGAGTATCACTGAAGGTTATTATAGAATTCGGTGTTTCTGAGTCGACGCCTAGCAATCCCGTCTGCTTTATTAGCTCTTGTTAATTCTTATACAAGAATTCAGAATGATCGCAGTCAACATAAAAGTGATCGATAGATTACAATATCTTAAATAGAATAGGTCCTTATTTAGATAAAAGTAGTTACTTAAAATTCTACACTAGAAAACATCTTGTGTAATAACAAAGACATGATCTTTCGTATAGGTACCGCCCTCTGCAATCACAGTCACCCTTGCAATGGACTGGAATGCCACCAGTGTTGGCAAACCTATTCCTGCTCCTTACACCACGCAGGTTGCGAAGGGCACCGTTCTCGTGGACGTTATGAACAAGGCCGCCAATGAAAATCCAAATGGTCCTTACAACATATGGACTTCCACTTATTACGGTGGACTGGGACATTTCATTACTTCCATGAACGGTATTGAACAGGTATGTGTTGAACATCTGAATTCTCCTCAATGAAATTCATACGTTTTGTATTTTAAGTAACTACTTTTATCTAAATAAGGACCTATTCCATTTAATTCCTATTCCATTTATCCTCGGGAGAATTTGGTCTTTTCAGAGAAGATCTCGTCTCATAAAGATCAAGTAAAATAGAAATGAAAGATGATTGAAAGGAGCTCAATCACAGAATTTTGAGTTAGTTTGGCAACAGACCCGGGATTACAGAGTTCAGGGATAACAGACCCAGCATCGTACATTAGATGGCGAAGATTCATTCTTTTTGATGTCATTGCAGTCGTAGTCCTTTTTACAGCCAGCTACGATTTCCATACTGCAGCAACTCTTAAGCCAAACGATCGCAACATTTCAGCATAATGTATCCCAACACTGTTGGCTCAGCATTTGCAAGCTCCGGCCAAACGATCGCAACATGTGAACGCAGCACGTCGCAACATTGTTGGGCGCAACATGTTGCACGCGTTTGACCACCCTGTTGCGACATGTTGGGTGTTGAAAATCGAAGTAGTGCGCACGAACCTGGCCAACGACTGTACAACATCATGCAACATCCACCAATGTTGCATTTTCAAATGTGACCGACTCCAACATGTCCCAACAGGGTGGCCAAACGCGCACAACATTCTGCGCCCAAAAATGCTGCGATATGTTGCGTTGAGATGTTGCTATCGTTTGGCCGGGGCTTGACTCAAAACCAACTCCTACACCAGCCACTTTTGCGCAATGGATAGTTAATTTTGCTTAAGACTGACTGTAATTCTAATCTCAGTATTGTCGCTGTCATTGATGTTGTCGTGTGCTTTGATTTTTTTCTATTCATTTCTTTTGTTCACTGTTAGGATCCCGGTACAGACACATACTGGATGATTTACGATAAAGCGACTGGAGAACCCATTCCACTCGGAGTGGATTCGTACAAGCCACAGGATGATTCAACCACGATCTTTACGCTTGTGACAGGTTCTAGTCACGAAGAAGCAACAGCCAGTCCCACTGTGTCTAGTCCTGGCAGACTTGACGAACTCTAGCAGCATTATGAAATCAAGCTACAATAAGAATTACAGCTTTCACTGCACTGCATTTCGTATTTGATCTTATAAGCTAATTAAGTCAGCTTAAGAGTAGTAATATGGTAGCCTTAGATTTTATTCTGAAAGCACGGTTTCAAACAGTTGTGATAACCACTTTCGATTACAATTAAAAAGCACAATCATTATAACAATGAGAAAGTCAATATCTGCTCGTCTTATTAGGGCGCTTTTTCAAACTGAAGCAAACCAATTATGGCCAATGATAATGATTATGAACCAATGGGAAGTCAACGCAAATAAACGTAATCCGCGAGTGCGGCAAAATTAAATGCGGGTGACCACGTCGTGATTAGTTTTTGGTTTTGCATGATCGTTTAAAAGATGGTGCGAAAATCTTTAACTTCAAATTGCACCTTTATGACCTCCCTCTAATTTGTTGGCTACCGACAATTGGATTTTGCATCAAAAAAATGGAGTTGTTTTTATTCCAGAGATGCATAGTCTATCAAGACGTTTTATGCGCAGAGTTTCAAAGTGGCAAGAATATTCTTGGTTTTCAAGTGACGTAATCATATTCCTGCAAAATTAAATATTACCCTTCCTTATGAAGTTTTAGTTTCATCAGATGAAAGAACCTATAGGAACTTGACATTTCACAATGTTTTAGCTCGACAGGATTCTTCTTATTGTGATAGAGCACGTTTGAAATTCCAAGCTTTTTCGTTGCGTAACATGACAATGGCCGCCCGAGAATGCTGTCGCGGAGGTCAAAAGGAGAGTTATCGCAGTAGTTTTTCCTAACTAAACAGTGCTTGCACTAAAAGAAGCATGTATTTCAATGTGTCGAATTTCTAGAGCAATAATTTTTGTTTCAATAGCATAACTCAGTGACAGATGTTTCTGTTACTTTACGGCCGTCATGTTTGTGTCCCTCCGAAGGACACAAACATGGCGTCTCCATACAAAGGCAAGCTCTATAAATTTGGGTGACACACTTCTGCAAATAACTCGCGAATGAAAAACAACAGAGACCTGATTCTTGGCGAGGTTGTTTATATATCAATCATCTATCGTAGCCAAGATTCTTGACTTTATTCACTGAATGGTTACGATTTTTAGTTTTGATCACATGACTGGTGAAAACAGAGAATATTGGACTCACTGAATTGACAATAACCCTCAGTTTTTCAAGACAGACTAAAGCGTATAGCTTGTACCGATAAAATGTGTAATTATGAAGAATTGTAATTCATCGAATGCCTGCCTTTACACACGGAGACAAATTCATCATCTGTCTCAACCAAGTTCGCCTCTAAGTTGCTGCTCAAGACTGGGAACTAGAGAGCTCGTCTTAGACGTATGAGCTGTCTTATGCACGTCTTTACACAAAGGCGCATAATTCACTCGTCCAAGGCTAGCGCAGTGGCCTCATAGTAGTGCGCTCGATTCCGGATCGCCCTGGTCGGGGACATTGCGTTGTGTTCTCGGCCTCTCTCCACGCTGGTGTAGAAATGGTAACCGGCAAACTTAATAGCGGTTTAAAAAGCTACGACGAAGACGCCGATGACGTCGATTAAAAAATGACTTAACATTTTACCTACGAATCTCGAGATACTTTTAAGTCATTATTTAGTTTGTTTCTTTCCGTCTATACTATCTCGAAACTGGTTATTGAACACAGAGTTAAATTCGAAATATAAATTTGAAATATTATCCGTTGTTCACGTTTTCCACGCAACGCAAAAGTTGGTCATTTTACGTTGTTGTTTTGCAGAGGACTGCAAAGGAATGTACAAAGAATTAAAGCGCACCTGAACAGCCATTAAACCTTAAGTTAAGCGGCGTTCACGATGCCGTTGCCGTTGTGGTCTTCTTAAACTCCCTAAATGCTAGAGGTAACCCTGTGATGGACTATCATCTCATCCAGGGCGAGTAGAAATACTCCTAGTCGCTTCATGCTACAGAAACAGGAGACAAGCGCCGGTCAGATGAGAGGGGGGGGGGGGGAAGGGGGGGGGAAGGGGGGGTTAGATGGTCCTCTAGCCTCATATGCAGACTTAACTGTTAGCATAATCAGACGCAATGTGAAACTTGCCCAAGTCGCCACATGGATTATGCTTCTCTATTCTAAAATCACTCATTACTACCCAGGTGATGAATTTCTTTATTCCTATCACCTGTCTGTTTTCAAATGTTTTTACACTGTGAAGAGAAATTAGATACTTATCACGCAAATTAAGTACAATCACCATATCCACCACAGCTGTTTTATTTCATTAGATGTCACCGATAAATAACTCTTTAAACTTAAGGCTTCTCTTCCTAAGAATTTGTTCTTGCTCATAATAAAACGACAAAAGCAGTTCAGAGATCTTAGTAAACGTAATTTTGAAGTACTCAATTGTTTGACATTCTGCACTGAAAAGTTCTTCGCCTATAGTCCTGAGTCCCACAACCATATATTTATTTCACACATTAAAACCCACAGACACATGTGGTATTTACAATTTTTGTATCTACAGATTCGTGCTAAACCGTGTTCAAGATATTTATGTACTTCTTTTAAAAACAAAATTCATTACAAATTCTTAAAAGAAATTCCACGAGTGACCGACCAAAATGTGATGCTGACCATTTGTTGTCGTTAAAATTCTTCATACAGTTTCCTTAACTTAAATATAAATCGGAAGGGATAAACACGGTATAGAGCACATTTTTGGATTCAATTTGGAGGTAAAGCTTATCTCTCTTGACTCAGGAAAATAAAATTGGGCGCCGGAGGACAAGGAAAGTACCTTGAAAATGAAGTCCACGTGAGAAACTGGTCAAAAGGGAGTTTAAAATAACCAGGACCGCGACACCGAAGATAACGGCAACCAAAAAATGAATTTATATCATTTTGCCTACTTTACTTTGTTTATCACTATCAAAACTACCACAAAACTGAGTCTAGAACACAGCGATAAATTTGAAATAGAAAGTTTGTAAATTAGCCGTTGTGATTCAAGTTCTCCAGACACCATAGAATTTGATCATTTCACGTTGTTGTTTAGCAGACGACGGCAAAGAAATGTACCAAGCATTATAACGCGCGTGCACAGCCATTGTGTTGCTCATCAAAACGTTTGTTTAGCGGCGTTCCCGTTGTCGTTGCCGTCGTGGTTTTCTTTAACTCCCTAATGGATAAATTATGACTGAAGTGATATTACAGAAAAATAATTCGACATCATGCCACGTTGCTGCTATCCACCACATTAAGAATGTACATTTTGAGGCAGGAAGGAATACTAAGAGAATTGATGAGATCCAGAGTGCATGGCGAAAGTAACTTGCGAATTGACAGACGACAAAGTCGTTTCAGACTCTTCGGTTTGCCTACAAAACAAAGAAGAACATCAACTCAGATAATTAAAGGTAACAACACTAATACGAAACTTTTTTGACTAAATGGAACAGTACAACGCTACCAAGAACTCGGGATCACACTTCAAAGCAAAAAAGTATTTAATCCAATCACAAGCCGATGTGGTGAGCGCGGGAAGACAATCATGTAGTCATCCAATCAGAAGCCGATGTGGTTAGCGCGGAAAACACGTAACCCGGGGGCAATCGCGGCAAAAACGATTCAATTGTGATTGGCTACAGCCTACAGCAATGCAAGATCTTTGTTATGATTGGTTGAAGCATGCTGTAAGATTTGTACGAAGCACTCAGAAAACTGCAAACCTGACGCGAGAAGAATCAGAACGTGGAGGATTAACACCACGCGTAACTGGGGAAGTTAAACAATTTACCGACAAGGCTCTTGCAGCTTATTTGAAAACACAAGTTAACTAACTGCTTACAACTGAGGAAAGCCTCAAAGAGATTATCAAAAATTCTGTCATAAATATTGAAAGCCTTAGCTTCTTACCATGGCTTTCCCAAAGTAACTGAAGCAGTTGCTGATATGATCGAGACAGCTCCATATTTGGTCCATTTCCATACCGAGTCACCAATGATTGAAGTATGGTCTCCGCCGAGTTACCGCTGTCATCCACAATATCACACCGTGCGCCATATTCTAGCAGAAGCTGTGTCAAAGGCCCTGACTCCTCCCCTCTAAGGACTTCAAAGCAAAAAATAAACATTATGAAATAACGTAAAATGCCTTGACTTATATTTTACACAAGTTCATACTGGGGTTTTGGGTGAACAGAGTGTCTGAGAAAACTCAGATTTTAGAATGTTTTATCAGCAAAGACCCCGATGAGGTTTCTTTGATCTTCTTTAAACATGCTCATTAATTACAGTATATTCCAAGTATTGACAAGTAACGGCTTGTATTGAGGGCAATAGCAGACCGATAAAAAGGGAGGAGGTGCTTATAATCAGAATGTTAGTGATAAAGCCCGTGCGGGACTCCCATATAGGGTGCTTTACAAGAACCCATGAGAGAAACAAAGACCCTGTTTAGTGGGTGTGGCTGAAAAAGTTCTTCACCCCTAAGAGGACCAATTCCAAAACAAGGCGACATCTCCTGTGACATTTTTTCGGCTCAATAGCCTAAAACGGAGCTGAAAAAGCTCCTCCCACCATTATTTTTTTTTAAGCTAAAAACCCAAAGAGGCACCAAAGCTGCTTTTTGAACCCCTAAAAGGCACCTTGAGCATCTCCATCCTTTTTATATGGGAGTTCTCCCTTGGAGATAGAGAAACCGTGATTTTATGATAAACACCATTAGAGTCTAGGGTCTAACTCAAAATCAAAGGCTTACTGTGTTTACCTACAGTGTAGATGTGAGTAAAACAAATCAAAGTTGACAATGCTTTGTTTCTAACATTTGTAAAATTTCAAGCAAGGAGCCTCAACTGATGCAAAAATGAATATGGAATAGTGCTTTATGAAATCGTCAAGGTGCAATGCATACTGCCTTCAGTTTGTCAAGGAACAGAGAAACCATGACTTGACATGGTCAAGGAATCTTGAATATTTTATTCTTTATGAATTTTACAAAAGCAATTATTATAACAAAATACTGTCTTGTCAGAGATACATGAATAATGCATCACAACCTGACTTGATGGAATGCTCGTGGAAGGATTGCACTTGAGTCACGAAAAGGTTTTCCTTGTAACTTTGTCTTCTACTCATTTCCTAATTGTACACAACTGCCAAAAGTTTTCTTAACTGTCAGAAGGAACAACAATGTCACTGCACCAATACGTATCATTTGCCCTGTTCCAAGGCTTCACTATTCTGGCTCAGTCAATCATTCACAAGTCACATGGTCCATCTTGGACATGTGACTGAAATGAATTGGCTGTGAAGGCCTGGGAGAGAACCACACAGGAACTAGGCAAGTGTATCATGACAGCAAATTTTTCATATTTAACAACCTATTATCATGTGACAACATTCATGCCCACCTATATGAAGTGGTGTTCGACCTTCCTCAGCTTGCACATTTGGGTCTGCTCCAGCGTCAAGTAAATACTGTACACAGGCCACACTCTGCGCCTCGCATGCCACATGCAGACCTGTCTTGTAATGGGCTTTGTCTGTCTGGTTCACAAATGCACCATATTCTAACAGAAGCTTGACTACATCACTAAAAAAAAAACAAGTGTTTCCATTTCAGGTGGAAATTCATCCCATTCTAGACATCCTGTGACACTTAAATATTTAGTAGTTTTTGGCCAAGAACTGTCATTGACTGGAACAGTCTTCTATTTGATTACTGGTCAATAAACTCTTTCCAAAAAATTTAAGGCCACCATGTCTCACAATGCATACATATAAACTACCTCAGCCCAGTCCCTCAAACAACAAACCTATGAGCTCTCTGTGCTGCCAGAAATAATGGTGTTTGGCCCCAGGCTTCCTCCACATTAACCAAAGCACCAGCTGCTAGTAACACCAATGCACAGTCACAATGTCCAAAGTATGCAGCTTGATGTAACGGCGTGCTGCCAAACCTGACGACAAATTTGGTGAGAGTCACACAAAGTGGTAAGTATCACCAAATTGTGTTAAATAGACTGCTA
Organism: Platygyra sinensis; assembly: GCA_019787425.1. NCBI lineage: Eukaryota > Metazoa > Cnidaria > Anthozoa > Scleractinia > Merulinidae > Platygyra > Platygyra sinensis. Next base: position 16,336 of record JAHPZR010002416.1, read on the forward strand.
GTGCCTTGCCTGACAGACTATCTGTCACTGACTGACAAGAGCACAGCAACTTAAATTAGAATTAACAAAAAAAATCACAACAAATGTTGATCCACACTTTAAAAATGTGTCTATGTGGTTCAATATTGGCTTTGGTACCTTGGTACAATCTAGTATGATTCTTCTTTTGTTTCATAATCATACATAACCTTACACCAGAACAAATATTGTTCCAAGGGTGAAATATACTGATGAACCACTACATCTATCAAGTTACAGATGGACGCAGGAGTTTGAAAAACATGAGCCAAGAGAAGCATATGTTTTGCCTGACGTGTAGCTGAGAGATCTACTGTTTTAAGCCCTCTACAAACTCCTAACTACATGGATTGAATACATGATAACTAAATGGGTGAGTGGTAGAAAACCCATCAAGCCCAGAAACTCCATATTTATGGAAAATGTTGTGAAGAATATCATTCACTGTTTTCTAAATAGACTACTGAAGGATTTTTCTTGTTAAGAGCAGGGAAAAAAAATTTTGCATCAAGCCAGCACGAAGGATTAACTTGGTGATTAACTGGCTAAAGTATGCTATATAAGTTAAGACTGCACATAATGTTTGCATTACACAAACTGAATTTGAAAACTAATCACCTTGATGTACAGTTAACATCAGCACCATGATCTATCAGGAGCTTCACGCATTTAACATGACCATGATAAACAGCAAGATGAAGTGGAGTGAGCCCATCCTTCTCCTGCACATTCAGTTTCGCTCCTGTACCATGTCACGAAGAGAACAATATACAATATCATTTAATAAATAAGTATTCTACGACAAACCAATTCAATTAATGTCATTTAAAATAGGTCGCATATGGGGTACATCCTTCGAGACATGGACTGAGTGTTTTACCCTTGGAAATCTCATAAAAAAGACCTGAGGAGACAAGGATAACACCTTGTTTGTTATATAATTTTCAGATTTCTTAGGAAAAATAAAAAAAAAAACCTTAAGATCAAGTGTTGTGGGAAGTGGACTAAAAAACCCTTTGAAGAGAAGCTGACAAATCACAAGCTTAATATATGGCAATGTTAGACATGAATTCCCAGTTTTATAGCTCTCTGAGTTTAGTGCAGTTTGCCACTAGGTTTTCAATTTCATTTTTATTTGATAAGCCAATCATGCCTTACCAGCATCAATCAGAAGCCATACACAGCCAACGCGACCCTTAGCAGCTGCCAAATGCAAAGCTGTCTGCTTACTGTCTGGGTCCCTCAGGTCAGGGGAGATCTTCCTGTCATGGAGGGCCCACCGCAGATCATCTTCACGCCCCTCACATGCTGTGAAGAAGAGTGTGTACCTCTGACCCATGCCTTGCAGTGTGCTTAGTGTTTCTAGTACAAAGCAATGCTGAAATAAACCATTTGGAAGTCAACAAAAACATATAGATTAAGAGCAACTAATTTGGAAATGAACAATTAATTTGCAATTAATTAGGTAATGACCTCATTCATTCATTCTTTCATTTTTTTTTTTCATGAATGAATGAATGAGTTCATTTCCAAATTAATTGTTCTTAATCGAGTGGAGAAGAGGATCGCAAAAAAAATCTTTTCTGGACGGTTAATCAGTTTTATTTCAATACGAATGATAAGTAAGGGTAGCAAAGTGATACTGTAGCCAGCACTGAAGTGGGTGAAATGCTGAAAAGATAATAATTTAAGGGTGGTCAATGGTAAATCCAAGCAAAACAAGTGTTTTTCTTTACTGTTATGAGCCCGAGACATTGTGCAGTTCCAGAAAAATCCATACTCCCCCTCACAGAAGGTATTGGAATTTCCTGGGGGTTGGGGGGTTCCGTAAGGCCAAAAAATTTAAAGAAATGTATGAAGCTTAATTGGAATTTCCAGAAGAGTGGAGGGGAGGGGGGTCTTAAAAAATGCCCTCTGTGGAGCAGGTATGGATATCTTCTGGAATTACACATTTTGACTTTTTAAATTGCAAGACGGAGACTTAAATGCGAGAGTGGGAGGTGTCCAGATTTTAAAATATTCGGACATCATTTATAAATACAAACAAACAAATCAGGACTTCATGACTTTCCTGGCCTTCCAAAAAATCGAGACTCTGAGACAGCTTTATGAAATAATAGGCCTTTTGCAACAGTTGGTCACATGACCAATAATTTCTAAACTTTTAGCTACAGCAAAATGAATTTCAGAGCTGGAAAGAGCATGTTTTAAATAACCAGGACACCAATTTTCAGACCAATGCCGTATAAGGTTGAGATTTAATGACGATTTGAATATTGCAAAAATTAGAAGGTTTTGTATGGAAGCGAGGAAGCTTTGCCCTCCAGAAACCTTTTCTGTTATTAATCACTACCAAAGAAGCTGCTGGCATATAACCATTGGAGATAGAAAGAGGGGTAAAATATTAGGAAAAATGGAAATTTCTAGGCCCTTACACCGAAAGGCAAAGATTTTATGGCAGCTTGAAAACTTGCAAAATTACAAGGATTTGTATGGAAAACCACTGGAGCGTGACTGGAGGGCAAAGCGACTTCTTTGCATACAAATCCTTCTAATTTTTAACGTCCATAAAAATTCCCCCTTAAAAGATATAAACCTGAAAATTTGCATGTAAGCTTATTTGGAACTGTTCTTTCCATTTCTGATAGCATTATGCATTACCAATGATTAATCAGTGTGTTCTTGAAAAGCATGTCACGTGAACAACTGTTGCAAAAGGCCTATTGAGACTGTGAGGTGCACACAACCACTAAAATAATGAGACTGTTAAATTTATCAAAAATTTCACCAGACCCAAGGGTTTTGAAGGACCATTTGATTTCTGTTCTGGTTTTTGAAACAGAAGTTACAAATTATATGTGCTGTCAATTTAGAAATGAGTTATACAATATTGCTTTGCAAGAGGGACACTGTGCAATGGCTCTGTGCATTATTAACATTATGACATCATAAATTACTGTACAGGAACCAAAAGTAAAGTGTTCTCTTATTGTGTAAATTCATGATCAAATTGAAAAAATTCAATATCCATGACTAGCTAAACTCAATAACAAAAATTAATGATGATTTAAATATATATAGAATAATTTCATGCAACTCAAATCAAAGGCACTTAACAAAATATTAGCATCACTGCTAATTCTTACAGATTATAAATTCAAACGTACTGTATAGAATAAATTCTAATTATAAAACAAATAGATCACAAGCATTTTAACATAAATATTCAGCTTGCCATGCACAGAAAAATGCTTAAAATGGCTCTGTGCCAGAGTGTCTCACTGGATATTTTGCATAATCGCTCTATTCTCAATCAAACCAAGAAACAAGGGGTCAAATATCCTAGTATGTGTTGTTGTTGTTTTTTTTTGGAATAAATATTTACTTGTGTTAGAAAACCCAGCTGAAATAATCTGGCTCTCACGCGAAGGAACGAACTTTTGGAAATATACATTACCGTCTTTGTACCTGGCTAACATAACCAGTTCAATCTTTCCTACACAACGAGGAACGGTTGATTCAAGTACGCCTTGGTGAAAATGTTAAAATTTAGCCACATCCACAAAGATGCCTGTAGCGTAATGTTTGTCACACGGATAAAATGGTCATTGCAATTTGCAAATGAGAAACATATCAATTTTACGGCTTGTTTTATAGAACATGGCCCTATAACTGATCAGTCAAAACCTTAATTAGATACGTCAAAGATTAACAGAACAAAACGAACCTATGTCAAAATATTTTCCGAAATTAATATTCCGTCACAAGTACATAATGAATGATTGTTACAAAGAGAGGTGGATTAAGTTTTCTAATTAAAGTCTTAAAACTGAATAAGAGTCTAAATCTAAAATATAATCCTGACGTTAAAGTGGAAACAAAAAAAACGAACCTTCTGTTTAACCTTCCTTCCCACCGGCGGCCATCTTTGTTTGTTACGGTTTTTCTAGTTCCAGACTCCTTCATGGCCCAGCGGTCACTCCCTTGCCTTCGTGTAGCCAGCCAGGGTACTGGGGTGAAAGCCGAGGGAGGGTGCGGCTACAAGTAGGCTAGTCACTCCCTGGTCCAAGAAAACAGAAAGTAACCAGCCAAATACCTGGGAGAGGCAATTTAATTATGTAAGAGAGCTTTGAAAGTTACCTTAACGCAAAACAATGTTTCTGTGCATTTCAGTTGAGGCAGCCAGATCAGATGCAAAGAAGAATTACAGGCACGGGCTCCTTTCTCGAAGAGCGACTGGTAATCGAGGCTAGGATGGGTTGGAAAAGAGTCACCGCCATGATAATTCGTTTCACGAGAACAAGGGATATTTTTGGACCAAAGGTTGACCGTATCATCGTCTCTTAGAAGATTTTAATGGCAAATGAACTTGTTCACGGAGAACAAGGAAGAAGATTTTCTCATTAGAGACCCGCAGGACTGAGGAACTGGGCAGTAGAGACTGAAAATTCTACTGGGACACTAGTCAGTTTCTTTTTATAGTTTACTGTTAAATACTTGCTTAATCTAGGTTCTAGACGCCTAACCACTATTATATCTGAATAGCTGTTTAAATTTCAAGCGATTGCTTTTGAAAATATGTATGTAGAGTACCATACGGCGGAAACGTGTAGTGTAATCAAACTGTGCAAATTCACTATGTTTATCACTGCTGTTTGGGTCTTATTTTTGATCAAACTTCAAACTACCATGGATTATTCAGGCTTTTCATGCCTGGTTACTGGTCATCAAACAGGGCTATCCTTTTGCACACGAGACTGAAACAAAACCCTTTTTTTATCCCGGCATGGTACAACTTTTCTTACGGTTGTGACTAGAAAGGAAATTCTGCACATTTTGCTGAGTCTGCTATCTTTCTTAGCCTGAGAGTTTCCTTAAAAATTATCGAGACAAATACCAAGTGGCATTGTTTGAAGGGAGGAACGTCAATGTAATTTAAACTTAAATAAAGTAAAACTTTATTTACACAGGGTAGCCCATTCAGCTCTAAGGCTGGTCTCCATAGGGGCCCTGTATAACTTGTTCTTTGCCATTGGTTCCTAACCTGTTTAACCGGTTTAAGATATTTTACAACATGGTCATACGTCTGACCTTAACTATATGCCGTCGACATATCTGGGACACCGTTAAGGTATATGTGAACATTATTGCCGAATCATAATCTGTCCCATTGACCACCAGCTTGCCTGCGAAGTTGAGCTGAGTTCAACTTCGCAGGTTGAAAATTGCACCAATTCTCTACTTGCACAAATCCCATAATACACCTCTTTTACCCCCCCCCCCCCCCTCCAAAAAAAATTGCATAGGCATTGTTTTAAATTACTCTTGGGACATGTTCATGTCCCAGGAGAAATTGCAAACAAAGACTATGCAAAATTTTTTTTTTTTTTTTTTTTTTTGGGGGGGGGGGGTAATAGAGGTGCATTATGGCATTGTGCAAGTAGTGAATTCGATTTGCATTTCGCACAAATTTAAGCACGTCGGCGATGCATCGCAGATGAGCCTAGGACCCACTGGAACACATTGTTGAACGTTATCAGTTGCACCCGGTGACTATATCGCAGGTAGGTGGGCGGGAATGAGAACCAGCTCATAATCTAATTGTCAAATGGTAACTGCAGCTCCAGAAAAAGATGAAACTAAAATATTGATAATCAGAGAAATACACTTCGGCAGCAGCCAATAGTCGCATGTTGGAGATTTTTTGGTGGTAAATTAATGTGCGAAATATGATTGATCAGTCAGTCACCTTTCGGTCGAGTGTCAGATTTTCAACATTATTTTGCCTAGTTTTTTTGAACAGATAGAAAAACATCTCAGAACAGAAATCTAGCTAACTTACCTGAAACAAAAGGCTGGACTGCAGAAACAGAAGAAAAAATTAACACAAGCTGGAATGGGTAATAAGGCAGGTTGCTTCATCGCGGCGATGAATCAATCTTTTCGATACTCATCTCAGAGTGCACCTTGAGTACAGTCAAATAAAGGGCTGTTTGGAAAATTCGAATAGCGAAGAGTTCTTCTAGTTCGCGGACGTTGATAGATTGGACAATAAAGCACAACTGATGAGACAAGTGGTCTGTGATTCTCGCAATAACACAAACGAGCTGCTCTGAAAACTGAGTAGCCTGCATGGCAGGCGCTAGAAAGGGGAAGGGAGAAGGGAAATCTAGCGCCTGCCACGCAGGCTAAAAACCGAGTATAAAAACATCTAAGCTATATCTTGCGTTGATTAATCATCGAAATAAGCAAAAGAATTTCAGTGAATTTATTACTTTTTCTTTACTCAGGCTCGAGCTGTCCAGCCCCGACATTAACGAAACAGAAAACACAAGGATAGCCTAATAAATACGTATTTACCCTTTTTCAGCAGCGAAAACAGAAGATATTACGTTTAGAAATAACTTTCGTTCTCATCAGGATCTATAGGCTTTTTAGCGGGAAAATCCCAACACGCGCTGCTCCGAAGTTGACTGGAAGATACTGGGTACCGAATTTCTTTCATTCGTCACTTCCTCCCTCCCCCCCCCCCCCCCCCCCCTCCCCTTTGTCACGACTTTCCCGGCACTATTCGAACTTATATACCAAAGAACTGAAAAGCAGAGGATAGATTCCTGATCACCCAGCCTCCCCCCTAACCGCTACCACGTCAGCGCGCTCGTTACTATCTCTGCAAGACAGATATGTCTGGGAAGGCAGGCTGTATCGCTCCTCCTACATCCTTACAAACGCTACCATATATACAATGCAGCACAACTCAGCTTTTTTCCAGTGGCCACACAATAGGACTCTGGATTCGACTGGGGTGAAAAAATACTGTGTATCAAGCTTTGGTGTCATTCAACTTCGTGTCTTTTATTTAACCCCAATATTGAAATTTCATTCAAAGTATGCAATATCACAGAATTAAAACCCCATCATGTTCCGAGAGCTGTGTCCACCGGCCAGCTCTGACATCGTCTCTCTGAATGTCTCTGCTCATGGACATTTAGTTGGACACGTTCCTTGAAGGTTGATCTCGGCATATTCTGGCTCCTTTCTTTCAAACAAGACTTCAGCTGTCAGTGGCTTGTTTGACTGACTAGATGCCAACTTCCCAGAGAACTCAATTTGAATCTTCTCGCACTGCTTCAAGTTAGCCTTCTGAATTTGCCCTGGAAAATTCTCGATGTAATAAGTAAGGCCGTCTTTGGACTTGCTGACATATTTTGCTGTGTTCAGGTTGGATATTTCTGCCACTGACTGGGAAAACTTTATGGCGATCCTCCAGCCTCCTCGAACAGAATTGATCACCTGCAGCTCAAACTCCATCTTAAAGTTATTCAGCGGCCACTGACCAATCACCGTTGCCGTCGCGGTTTCCTGTGGGACAGCGGGTCCGGGGACTGTCGTAGGGTGGTCAAAGTCCTCGCATATCATTGAATTGGGATGGAAAACGAAGAACGCGTTCGGCGCTGCCTCGTACAATTTGGCTTTGTAGCAGCTAAATTCGAGTCGTAGAGTCGTATTGACCTTGAGGTTCTGGTTATATGGCCTGGGTCCGAAGCAGAAAGAGTCGTTCGTCGGTTCTTTTAGAAGCGCGACCATCGCCTTGTCGATAACAAAATTTCGAGTGCTGATATTCTTGGTAAACTTGAGTGATATCCTCCAGTCTTGCACGGTCTCTGGAAGTTTATATTCAATGATCATTTTAAATCCAGAATCAGACTCGTCAATTGGCTTCAGCTGGTATATCGGGATCAGCTGTTGGGGTGGTGCTGTTGGCTGGGTAAGGAAAGAAAAAACACGTCACCATGGTCCACTTCTTCTTGTTAGTCATCTCAAATATACTAAACAAAATGAGCAATTCATTTCTTCTCACAACAAAGATACAAAGTTAATTACTTTTCATACGTTGGCTGCGGCCGCATGCAGTACGAGCGGCGGTCAAAATTTAGCCGTCCTACCGAAACAACACGATACTTCATGCACAGCTATCACAAAATAAAGACAACTCTAGGTTGCTTTTGCATCTTCTAATACTCAACTGAAGAATTCTTAGTTTAATTTGACGAGGAACAACATCTTTTGATCAAATTTTGTTCTAAAATGACAAAACTATTATTCTACCTAACAACAACGATAGAAGAGCAAGTTGGCCCAGGGCGGGCGACTTATTTCTGGCACTAAATTAAAAGATTGTAGACACAAAATGCTTCATGTTTTTCAGTCTTGACAATCTGTCATGGCTTTTAGGGTACAAAAAAAACTCCTTTTTCGTGAATACTTAATGCCGTCTCCAGGGAGAAAATCGAAAGATGCCCGACTTCATTTCGCATGGATTTGACGTCAGGACAGTAGAGTTTTTCCCGCCTACAGAATACTCCTTGGTTAATTCAAATTTAAGACGCGCCAGCTGCATGCATCAAGGAAAAGAGGAACTTTGAGAAACGAATTGTCCCGCATACTTCTACAATCCCTTTGTTTTCACAACTTTCTTGAGCAGCCGCTAAGTTAGTTTAGCTAGCCCTGTCTCCCCAAAAAGTTAAACGCGCGCTCGGACCAAAGTGACGTAAACCACGGGGGATTATGCTGGTTACTGCGCATCATGACTCGAATGCACAGTTATCCCACCCCACCCCACCCGCATCCCCCTGTATTGGATGCAAGTCAGTCCCAGGTCACCTCCAACATTTTGTCATGTAGTCCTCTCTGTTGGCCGGTAACAGTTACATCCTTGGGGCCTCCACACCATCATAGTGGCTTTTAACTTCTTTTCAAACTGACAATACAAAGCACAACAAGAGAAGAAAGCAAGTCCATCACAGTACTATTTTACTTACCGGGGGCTCGGTAGGGAGTCTAGGAATGACGTTTCCACCCTTAAACAGAACCGTGACGTTGCCAGCGGGTCTGTTTTTGTCACGTTTGTAAGCCACAACAGCAAACGTGAGGGTCGTTCCATTCGCCAATTTTTTGGTAAAATACAAATCCTTGAGAGCGTGTATCGTTTTGTCTTCAGATACCTCAGAGTCCATCCACTTTGCCCTCCACACGTCGATCTTTTTGATTGGTTGCGAAAATATCAGTGCCATCCTCCAACCATCGGAGACTGGGAACTGCATTTTCACAGTGATGATCAACTTGAAGGCCTCGGCCCAGTCGTGCTCCAAGTCTGCAGTGCCATAGATCATTGGGTCAGCGGCTGTACACCTTAGAATTGCCACGAAGGCCGCTACACTTGCCCAGTAGATGTGCATGATGCCCTTGTGAAAACAAAGAAATGTTACAGTCTTGAGATTCAGAAAAGAGGTCCTTCGAAAAAAATTTATTTTACTATCAATAAGAGATTTACTTTTTTGTGTGATGGAACAATTCACGTTAATTCTGCTAGCGGAAGATATTTTTGTTAAGGTAGAACTTGAACTTAATTTTACTAGCAACTACAATGGTGGACAAAATTCTTTGGGATACTTGTGTAATTGCATTAATTTTCTCTGTTTTTAAACGGAGTCTTAGAAAACCACTGTTTTTCCTTTTCAAAATGCGTTGCTTCCCCCCACCCCCCCCCCCCCCATACAATGTTGAAACTCTGGAGAAACAGCGTGTAAACGTGTCCAACATTGTGGTGGGGTTGGGGGGAGGGGCTGAACAAGTGTAGATGAATTCGCGCCTGACTGTTTGTTCGGCGCATGTGAAAAAGCGCCACAAATGTAAATTTGTCCCGAGACTTTTGTCCATGATTGTAGTTCCAGAACTAATCGACAGAAAACCGACACTGATTGTATAATTTTTGCAACGCGGTTTCAGCTTTATTTCACGTTGTGCTTGTAATACTGTTTACCATGGAGGCTCTCCTACATGCGTTTCACCTTTTCTTTTAGTCACCTCTCCATCTCTTCTGACTTTCCACCTACAACACTTTTAAATCGGCGCTAGTTTGTATAATTTTACTCTTCGTTTGGTTCTTCAAGGCTTCGAAACCTACCTCTACTTCCAAATAATTAGTTATTCTCGCCACTAGCCAGTAAAGCTACCTAACGCTTCCTGAATTATAACTTAAGTTTTGCTGAGTCGCCCACTGTGATTTTTTTTCTTTTTAAAATAAGTACAAACGAAAGATCCCGCTTGTTTTTCTACTAGTATTTTTTCAAAATTCAATTTAAAATGAACAAACGTATACTCTTCCTGACTCTTATTAAAATGTAAATGAGAAAGTTAAAATTGTACAGCTTCGCAAATAAACTAAAGCTAGATTAGGTTTCCTTTCAGTTCGTTTTCATATTTCAGCTGCGGTAGACGTAATTTGTCATTTTCTTCGGGCTTTCTGAAATACGCGTGTATTAATATTAAACTACATCTTCACCACACTGGCAAAGCCTTCTTTTCCTTTACCCAAGGGATTTACTATTTTACGATTTTTGGCGCAGTGACACTGCAATCAAACTATACTAGAAATTGAGGGGTTTAATGATGCAATTCGTATTGCTCCGACAGAAAGGTGTTCTCGAACTCCTACATATATAAGCTTTATCTATATATAAGGTATCAAATTCATATAAAAATATGCTCCACCATCAAACCGTGTCTAACCTAATGCAAGGGTTTAACCGCATTCTTTTTAATACCGAGACATCTTGTTTTTCATCCAAACCCTGCACCATGTCGCGGAAAATTCATGCATATCAGAAATGCTTCAGTCGTGGAGGGAGCTTGCTGTTCAATTTGGATGCCGTGGTGGCTATTACGAATGTGAAAACAAATCAAATTCCCATTGGCATTTTAAGGAAAGAGCACATTCTACTGGTCAGTTTGAAACAGTTTTTAATTGTGTCTGCAGTAAACTGAGACTGTTTAAACCTAAATAAAAGATCAGTAGGTTTACATGAAAGAAAGCTTCCTTATTTAACAGATCACCCATAACTTAAAAGCCAATTTAAAAAGGGGTAATGTTGTAATAATCATTCTTGTACCTTAACTGTCTAATGTCTTTGTCGTCTGACTGTTTGAAACTCACCTCTTCGTTGGCCACCAGCTGAAATGGTGAGTAAAAAGAATTGAGTTTTTACCTTAATATATCCGATAATGTGTTACCCCTGAAAAAGCTGAGCCTCTTGAACAATCCCAGACTATCCAAATAATTGAAAGTAATCTTTCCCTTTGTTTTTTCTCCCTGTATAATGAAATTGCACTAAAACAAATAAACCCTGTTGACCAAATTAAACAGTTTCAATCGCTAATGTATCTTTAATCCTCAGTTTTTAAATAATAGCTCTATGACTGTTCTCCGCCAATAGCCGTGAAAAGGCGGACAGGGAGTAATTTATCTGTCCCTTTTCTCCGATCTCGTCTCGGCGAAGATAAAAGTCCAAGCTATTCAGTGAAAACTAAACACAGTCGAACAAACGAAACAAGACGATCAGGAGACCATTAATCATGAAGTCTGTTTCTGATTCAGTTAGTCTGGCTCTGACGTAAGTTTTCACATGTACTATTTGTTTTCTAGTACCAATACCCTTTCACTTGCAGTCTTACATATTAACCAGGACAAAGAGGATTCGGTAAGTAAATAAATTAGTTGTTCCTTTCACTGGATGTTACTATTCCTTTTTCTTCGCAGATCATCGGCCAGGGGGGTTGGGGGGGGGGGGGGGGGATCTCTACGCTATATATGACTTGACCAAAAATTTGATACAGTGAACTTTATTTGGGACCCCAGTTTAAGACCTGCCTTATAATTAGTTCCCTAGTTCAGACCGATATTAATGCATTGTGAAGGGCTTTTATTGAAATTCTTATTCTTAATGAAAAAGTATTAAACCTCTTCTAAAGAAACACACCCAATTCAAGCCTGGAGTGCAAAAACTATACCCTACTTGAGACCACACAGGCCAACTTTGAAAACCGAAACTCTAATTCTGACTAAAAACGGCTAAAGACCATACCCAGCTGGGTTGCACATGCCTATATAGCCTCATATAAGGGTGTACCCCCCCCCCCCCCCAAGGATCGTCAGGAACAATAAAGGAACTTCTCCCGCGTCATATCTGGGCGTTATCCCAGGAAACAGTTAAACCTCTTCAACAATCCAAGACTGTTCAAATAAGAAACCGATTATTCCTCCCTATCTCCTTTCCACTTTTTTCCGTCTCCTTGATTTGCAACTAAAAGAAAAGAAGCAAGCAATAATGGTCCGCGAGTTAAGACGGTTTGCTTTATTCTTTAAACAAGATGTGTACTTCCACGTTATTTCTGCATTCATTTTGACTGATAAGTTAACTTTCTAGAACATTTTACGCGGAAGCGGTAGAAGTGTTACTTAATTAATATTTACTTCAGAAAAGAAAAGCTCTTCATTTGTATTGATATACACTGGACTTTCCATTTGAATCAGTTTTCTTAAACTCATTAATAATTCATCAAGCTTAAACAAAGGAGATCACGACCGTGGTGTAGATTTTTGCTATTTTATTTCTCCGTTTTCTCATTGGATCTCCTTAGTCTAAGTACTAGTTTCGACTGAGAAGATATATTAAACACTCATGACAGTGTTTCAGCACATTTCCAAACACCTCAAAGTTCGTCAAAAGACTCAAAAATGCTCCGCTGCGAGTCGTTTTTTCAACTCTCTTCTCGGTGTATGAAAATGCGCGATGACGTCATACGTCATCGGTTAAAATGGAGCGGATGGGAACTTGCTGATGAAAGGGATTTCTCCTATGGCCTCCATGGTTACTGCATGCATGTATTAAAAGAAACAATCCGCGCACACACGGCCATCAAATCAGAGATATTTTTATTTCTGTTCTACAGACGGAATAGATTAATTCTCAAAACACTTAAATACAGCAAAACTGTTGTCACGAGCAACTTTCATCCTTCATAAAATGCGGGAAGTTCATTTCCTACAAGAACTCTCCTCTCAATGCCAGACTCGTCGATGGCCGCCAAACGTATAATTCCACCAGATGAACCATCACGGGAAATAGCTAAAGCCACGGCTGAAATCCAACAAAAAAGTGGCAATGTAAATTGACAAGTTTTCACAAACGAAACGAAAAATGAGCTGCTCATAGTAAGTGAAGAAATAGAAGGCCAGAGGGTCGATAAAGGAAATGGGCGAGTTTAAAGTTTGCACTTTATGTCATTAAGGGCCTCTTCATAAGAGCCCGGTAATTGGGCTGGCTCGGTTACCGGGACGAATTCTGTTTTAAGAAACACAACGAAAATGGTGGAACATAAATTTGTATTGTTCGCGACTGTCATAGCTTTGTGGACTCTTGTAACTTTATTAATAAAGCTATTTCGCATACTCCTGAAGTGGAAATACACACAAGACCAAAATTATGCCATTTTGGCCGCTACGTTGTGAGAGCGAAGCTATTTTGTCTAAAATGTTTCATCCCGGTCACCGGGCTCAGTAGAGTGTTCAAATGAGAAAATTTTCACCCTGGTAACCGAGATCTCGGTGACCGGGCCAGCCCGGCCTTTCTTATGAACACATCAATATTTTTACAAAGAAAAGAGTGGAGAGGCGAGATCTTGGAAACCGAGCCAGCCCGGTTGACCGGGCTCATATGAAGAGGCCCTTAGAAAAGTCAAGAATTCTGGTCCACACTTCTCCTGCAATTTTTGCGTCATTTATACAATTGATTATCTAATGTTTACATGTACTGAAGGGCGTATTTACATGTTTCTGAATCTGCTCGAGATTAGCCCCAGTCCTGGTATAAATGGATTATTTAAAATTGGCAAATCAGTTGGACTGGGCACTCGCTATGGACAGTACAGTTTCTTGGATCATTTCCCTTTTTTCTTTTTATTTTAATCATTTTTTGTGTAGGTGGATTATTGCAGATGATGATGATGATGATGATGATGATGATGATGATGATGATGATGATGATGCAGAATCAATGGGGAATGCCCCCAAAATGTGGCAATTTGACAATTTGAACATACTGTAATTTAAAACTGTTACACCAGAAGAACTAGCAATGCCACAAATACCTGTCCACAGCATTTGCCATAATAATCACAATGTTTTTCAATAGTTGTTTTAGGTTTTGCTTATCCGAAATGGGGATGGAAAGTCATCTTAACCACCCACCCCACCCTGCTTCCAACTCTGCCCCTGGAGAACAATCTACAAACTCAATTTCTACCTGTAATTCAACTTTTATCCCAAACAAGCACTTGGAGTGTACAAAAAATACTCAGTCATTTCCAGTCAGTAACATCAAGATACTGTAATGACAGGTAAGGGATCAAGAACTGATCGCATGTACCAAAAGGCACTGTTTGTATTTACTCAGAATAAACTACAGATCATTGACTGGTATTTAATGTAGTCCAAAATAGAGTACGATATACACTTGTCAGTAGTGACCGATGGTATTGCAAAATTGAAATTACACTGCATGTTTGACAAACTACATACCATTTGACACAAATGTGAAGCACTCTTCCTTTGACATGCCAAGTTTAAAAGTAGCATCACAGTGACCATAGATATAAGTACTTCCAGATCCTGAAAATGAAGAACATACATACATTGTAACACTGGATGTTGCTCTTTATAACAGAAGCTATCACTGATTGCAGTTCACATTATTTAATAAATAGGAAGTTAAACTACAAACATACAACTGTGGACTGAGGAGAAGGCTTCCAGAATGTATTTCATTTCTTACATAATTTGAACAAGTTAAAAGGAAAATTATCCTTAAAACAAAACTAAACTAATCTGAAGTAGTAATATTACCTCCTATGGAAAATGGCTGCCTCACACACATTCCACCCAGAGGAATTGAAAACACCTGAAATGGACGATATCAAATGCATACATGTACAAGATTTTCTGTGTACAAATAAGTCAATAGAATAAATTTAATAATATGACAAAGGCCAAAAAAGTATAAAATCTTTTTTGTGCATGTTTCTACATGTAGGTTTCAGAAGCTACATGTTCCCAATATGTTAACTCCATCTACAGTGTACATCGTACCTCAAATTAAAAATTCATTATAACATCCCTAATATAAGAATCCAAGATGCTTTTGGCATACTTTTTCTAGGCTTGTTAGTTCTTTCTAAACCATTTTTTTGAAGTTTCCATCAATAAGAAACAGAGCCAAAGCCAGACTATGCTCATAATTCAGTGGTTATTTTTCAAGTGGTTATTTTATTGTAGTACAATGTAGTAGTTTTGCTTCTTGAGGTATTAGTAAGGTAATTATTTTTACTTTTGGATGAATCTAGCCATTTTATCTTTTGTGGAACTGCTGAAATAAAGTGGTACCTAATTATTATTGATTATTATTATTTACAGATAACATAGTTCTTCAAACTACGGATTACTGAGTATGACATCAACATGAGAGCACCAAACCTGTCCTCCTTCACGTTTGTCCCAGCCTGCACAGATAATTCCCGCAGTCATTTGATCACGGTTTGCATAGCAAATCTCACGAAAGACATTTGCTACTGTTTTCACAAGTGGTTGCTCTCCCATTTCAATGCTAAAGAAGATGCACAAGAAAATGTGTGGATTTTATAATATGATCTGTTGATTGCACTTGTTATCTTCCCACCCTTCTGGTCAATGGGTGATAATTTCCATAAAATATCAATACCTACATGTATCCCACAGGCAGCTTTTTGAAATTCAGAGGACGGGGGGTGGGTGCGGAGGGGGGGGGGGTTCTTTGAACTGGAAACCAAAGGCATGTGCGCTATTTACGATTAGAATATTCTGAAGCAATGGGGGTGTTGTAGCAGGGAGTCACAAAAGAGAGTGTGAAGGTATAGTCAAACTCACGACACTGCTAATGACTGCAGAAAGCATGATGCAAGACAAGCATCAATCAATCATGCATGAGTTCAAGTCCATTTACAGAAGAAAACTGATTAAATCTGGCTGTCCATTTGGCTTCAGAGGCCTTGCAGTTGATGAATTTCTTGTCAAATTAATCATTTCATTTTGAGATGAATGCCAACCTGCCAAGTTTTAATTAATGCTGAACGTTTTTTGAAAGCCCCTTGCTATTTCCCCCTGGATTCTAAAAATAATGGAGTTCAACTGTAGGTACAGTGTAGGTTACCTGTGAAAGTTCAAATGATATTTAGCAACATCTGCTATGGCTTGAGTAGCAGCGGCAGATCCTGATCGGCAGCAAAACACTCTGTCTGTTACTGGAGTCAGCTTGTCTGTCACACGGTTGGCAATGTAAGCCCTGGTGAGTCAAATATCACACAGCCATTGAGAGAGTTGTTACACCTTAATTTTACAATATACCGGTCAATTCCAAAACTGCCCATCCACCCCCCCTCCAGGGCAAACCCCCCGGGCATTTGACTTTTTGGAAAAAATTTTGGTCAAATTCCCTGCTATGTTGCCAGTTGAGACGGTCAAATGCCCCACCCGTTACCTAAGTTAGAGCTACAAACAGAGTCAAATCCCCCACCCTCCAGGCATGTTAAAGCAACTGTGGAAACAAGTTCTGCAAAATTTTCAGCCACTACGAATTTTTTGTTCAGCTTGTCTTCGCTCCACACTTTAAACAAAGGCATATTTCACGATAAAACCATATAAAATGCCAAAAACAGAAAAACCTACGTGGAATTGACAAGAGCAATGACCTGTGAACGCGGCTCACATGCTGTATCAAAGAATGGCAAAATCCTTTTGTTTCCGACTGCTGACAGACGTTTTGACACGAAAGTCAAATGCCCCACTGGGTGGGCCTCATTTTGGGTCAAATTCCCCACTGTACGGAGCTTAACGCGAGTCAAATGCCCGGGGATTGCCCGGGGGGGGGGGGGAAATGGGCGGTTTTGGAATTGACTGGTACATAAAGGTAATGGTAACACTAAAAAGTAAGTATCTAGTCTTAAAAAGGTGCCCTTTCTCTCACAAGCTCCCTACCTCGAGCTTTCAAAATTTGGTAAAATGTCTATGGTAGCGGTATTGCATTTATTAAAGCTTGACCAAAAATTCACATGCATGGTGACATGCTAGACCTAACAGCTGAACTGCATGAGATCTAGATGTCAAACTTTTATACGAATACCGCTTGCTAGCTGTTTTAGGGTACACTTCCCCCACAGTTAAAACGATTTATCTGAAGGAGACAGCACTAACAAGTTAAGTAACCAAACTAAATCCACCTACCCTGTCGTAGTGCGTGAGTCAGCACCGATAACCACGCCACCATCGAACTCTACGGCCATTATTGTGGTCTAAAAACACACCATAAATTAGATTCTGTTCATACAGGAGAAACTTGAAGACACAAACGAGACACCTTTACTTACTCCTGTACGATGTTCTGCTGTTAGCCAGTCCGGATAGTCGTCAGAAGCCATGGTTTGTTCACCATGACTTAGCATTCCTCCTTGAAAAACAGCCGCCATTATGGTTTTTCTTCAACCTCGTTCTCGTGACTCTTATGTTCTTGGTCCATTAGAGTCCAGTTCTCCCCCAAATAAATGCCTCACCGACGTAGCCTGAACAATCGCCAAGACAAATCACTTCCTGCAGAAGATATTTGTGATCTCATCAGAATGATTCTAACAATGAACAATAAGTCCTCGCCTCACTGTTGGAGTAGTCCGTAAGTTTTATTCAGTTGTTGCGGTAATTTTAGACTGTTCAAAGCCTCTCTATTTACGCTAACGAAAGAAAAAGCCAGCGCGAAGCACGCAGGGGTGGGGGGTGGGGTTTGTACCCAGTCGAGTCTTTCGTTTTGTGCTGGCGTCCAGTTCTCTCGCGATTCTGTCCGTGCGTTCAACTATCGAATAAAATCGTGTGCCAAGTAAGGCCCCATTCACACGGGAAATTTCTGAAGACTAACCCCGCTCCGCGGAGTACCCACCGTACTGACCCCCACTCCACGGACTACCCTACGGACTCCTCCGCGGGCTACCCTAAATATAAAACAACCAAATTTACGTTTACGGACAAAAAAAAAACATCACGAGCCTACCTGCTCCACCTACACGATCATGTATCAAAAACAGCCGCCATTTTCTTTTCACACTACGCTTGCACCTGAGGAATTTAAAAACGCAGCTTTGTTTCTACGGCCTGGCCTACCACTCACACTAATCCGTCACAAAACGGAGCTTTTCGAAAACGCCCTTCAAACCTTATAATTAGAAATTTGAGAACACTGGCTTTGCGTTTCAGCGTGGAAGGAAAACATTTTGAAAACGGACGCGGCTTTTCAACTGGCGTCACGACAATTCCCTCAAAACACAAATCCAAAATGAACGCTGATAATTGTTGCGTTTTTACATTCCTCTGGCGTAGTGTGCACGGAAAACACCCGGGGGGGGGGGGGGTACTACCAGAAAAATTGGGTGAGGGTGTGCGACCCGCTTCCCAAATCCTTACCCTATTTATGACCAAAATCTGCGTTATTCCCTACCCTATTTATGACCTGACCAAAATTTTGAAACCCTATTTATGACCTGAACCTTATATCAAAATCCTGTTTCAGACGTGCGTTATAATTGGATCCCTAACTCAGACCAAAGTTAAATTACCGTAAACACTAGTAATAGTTCTCACTACGGCTGCCCCCGCTCTTTTTATTCTTAAGTGGAAGTTTGTACAGGGAATGACTGTTTATGCTTTAAAACGCTTTATTGTTCTTACAGGCTTGATTATTTTGAATAAATCTGGAAGTGCAAGCTGACTAGTTTTTTGTTACATGGACTTGGCAATGTAGATTTCAGAACCTCGTGCTAATACTCCGCTTTCGTGACACGCTTCACAAAGCAGGACTTTTCGAAGAGAACTCTGGACTTCTAGAACTCTGAAAATATGCCAATATCAAGGCCCATGAATCAATAAACCAGTTCTTTGTCCTTTTTACTCGGGCCGGGCTTTCCAGAGGACACGCCCGAGTTGAAATTTCGGCTTCGTTTTTTTTTTCGTTCAGCCACAGTTTGCAATTCTTTAATTAATACGCATGCGCGAAGAATTAACATGGCATGGTGTAATGGCGGACGGAGAAGAGTTTATGCGGTGGAAGATCAGCACAAATACTGTGTACATATACAAAACGGATACAAAATGTGCACACAGCGTTCGCGGTAGACCGACACTTAAAGATGAGGAGCGCTTTCGGAACGGGTTGGTCCGCAAACCTTACGAGAGATCTCTTTATGAGCGAACATTTATGAGTGAACCTTTCATCAACTGAGTTATGTAATGTTAATCGAGAGAAGCATAAACTAAAGTCTCATCGTGTATGTAGACGCGATCGTGAACCAAGCAGAATACCAATAAGAAGTTTGAAAAGTCTAAGGAACAAAAGCAGAAAGGTTAGAGAATTTGTCTATGCACATATTCTTTCGTGTTTTCCCATGTCATCTACATTGTACTGTTATGTAAATGCTATAAATATATTCAGGAAAACGAAGTTTAACCTCGCCTATACCCTTTGCATAAATGGCGCCTAAATTTGAATAACAATACTTGGTACATCCTTAGCCTCACGTTCTTGTTTCAAGACAAAAGATATTTCTAATGAATGTGAGGCTAAGGATGTACCAAGTATTGTTATTCAAATTTAGGCGCCATTTATGCAAAGGGTCTATGGATCAAAATAATATTGTTCGTATGAATTCTTTTTGAAAGTGTGGAGCTGGAGCTCATTCGTTTTGCCGATGTTTGTACATGTTCCGAAATGAATATTTAATCAGTGGCGTGTAACTTAACACTCCGGAAAGTACTTTGCAAGTAGACACTGTGACCCCTTTCCGCAGTATGATATTATTATACAGGCGGCCATCCCGCGCTTAGGTTTGCTTCCGATTTAAGCACTCCATTTTGCTTGCGTATAATCCAACCCGGAAAAACGTCTTCACACTACAAAACAAATATGTTTTCCGCTAACTGTATACATAAGTACATAACCCTGCATCTCTAGCATACCGAGATAAAAGCAGTTACAAGATAAACCCATAATTACAAAAAAGCGTTACCGAAGTACGTGCAACAAAAACAATCTTTCTCTCCAACTCAAAGCCCGAGTGAACGCAAATATGCGTCAGTCTCAATTACTAAATATACGTTTGGATTGTGGTGCGAGTCTTTCGCGCCCAGTTAGGTTTGATTTGTGTCTGACAAATCCACGTGTGACCGGGTCTTTCGGTCAAAGACATCGATGAAATAAATAAATTTATGCAAGTGTCGTCAAAAACCTCGATGGGCAATGCTATTTTCCACAATTTAGAATCTGGATGGAATGAACTTCAAAGCGGTTTTTCAAATAATCAACTTAAATTGATCGAGAAAGCTGACACACAACCTTACCTTGCCAAATGTAGAATTCAGAACCGCGTGGTGTAGAACACGCTCCCAGAATCCTTCGCTTATTTATTCGACTCCCAGCGAACTTTCGGCAATCCTTTGCGAGCCGTGTTCTCAAAAATCGAGATTTTTTCTGGTACGGCGAAATTTTCCTCTCTATACGCGGGGGCTCCTAGGGTGCCTCCTCGGGTTTTGGCCGTCTGGGCCAAAACCCTGCGGGGGCAATAATTTGTGAAGGGCTTTTGTTAATTTTCTTTTGGTTTCTTAAAAGCATACTCATATTGAGGCTAGCGTACAAAAACCATACCCTATTTATGACCAAAATGGCCAAAATCAGCAGAAATTGATACCCTATTTATGACTAAAACGGCTGAAAAACCATACCCTTTGGGGCCGCACATACCTATATAGCCCATATGAGGGAGTACCCCCCCCCCCTCCCGGGGGAAAACATTTAATGCGTTTTCAGAGTGAAACTTCCTCCGACCAAGTGTCGTCTTTGACGCGGGGGGTCCGGGGGATGAGTCGAGTAGTCATTTAGAACCGCTGTACCAAGTACAGCAGACATCACCCGTGCCTGTTGCCTGAAACTGGGGTCAAACAAACGACGCATGCATTGGCATCTTTTTCAGGGAGAACAGACACTTTTTATAACGACAATGAACTCATATGAATCTTAAGGTAGGTGCTCTAGAATACTGATTTATAATCCATGGTTCTGTGGGACAATCCAACTGCAATCAAATATGAAATTCACGAATATTTATCCTTTATCTTTTTTGCGGTACAAGATGTGTCTATGTAGCACTTGGATGTTTAATTATCAATATGATTTCTTACATTCTATCTTTCAAACACGAAAAGTAGTCATACCAGTAGATTAAAGACTTTCCAAATACACTGTGTATGAGATATTACGTAAACGTTACCCAGTGTTTTGTTACTGCAATCTTAGCTGAGTAAGGAGACATCATTGAAACGTCGAACAATTCTCAGCCAGTTAAACGAACGTTTTGGTCTCTTTTTATACAGTAAATATTTTAATCAATACCGATCTGTTCTGAAATGCGACTTTTACATTTGTCAGTCGAGCATTCCTTCGTGGCGAGATCGGCGAGATCTATAACATGTCTAGGCAAGTTAATTCCTCTGAATGGATTTCCAGTTTTCATCAGTTACCGTAGCTAGCAGGAAGTATTTCTCTTTTCTCTTCGGATTTTTACGCCAAGGAGGTTGATCAAGCAATTAATCGGAAACAAGATCAGATGAGCCGAGGCCTACCTTAAACTAGAGTCTTCGACTCTTCAGTGATGGTAAAATATTCAATAAAACAGCAGTACAAAGTACCTCTAAACAAATTTTATCTGTGGCATGTCACGGTCCCGAGTGTTGTCTCTTCTCACTGCGTCATGAAACGGAAATAAAACACCTCTCATTGGTGAATTTCAGTTTAGTCGTTTCAAGCCACTGACAAGATTTGTAATTATTGAATAGTTTAACTTTTATTCTCTCAGTGTTAAATTGAATTCTGAAAGGAAAAGAACGATATATTAATACACAAAAGCGAATCACATGATTACTGCCTGACCCTACGTTATTTTTGCTTTGTGTACTCACTTTCGATTTCGATTTCAAGTTCAACACGGCCGTAAGAAGAACTGATCACGCGATAAAATAAAATATCTACCTTAACTCTGTTAAACACGATTCAAACTTGGCTAACAATACTTCAACCCATATGCGAGCAGTCCCTTACTATAGGATCAGTTGAAAAATCATCGATCACGCGTGATGGTTGACCCATTCGGAAAGGTCACTCCAGAAATTAGAAACCTCGATCTAAGGGCGCGTTCGTTTGGGATATTCCGGAATAAGAATATATTCCGGAATATATTCCGGCTATTCTGCTCCTGGGAGCGGAATACCAGGAATGGAAATCCAGGTATTCCGGAATGAGAATAACTCCCAAACAAACGCTCACTCGCATTATTCCAGTTATTCTTATTCCGGATTGATCCCAAACGAACGCGCCCTTAAATGAAGCCCTCTTTGGGGTGAATTTAAGACAGCTTAATCTCAACAGGCCAGGCTAAATGAGGACGCACATATGACCAAACAATTTGTTACCCCACTTTTAGCAAGAAATGTTAAAACTGCTTTAGAACATTTTTCTGTTTTACTTTTGAAAGATCTATTTACCTCTAGAATAAATAAAGAGACATTTGTATCTTTAACATGTGCATTTTTTTTAAACTCACTCTGAGAGCAAATCACCGGTTCAAATCACTTAGTAATAACATTTTTTTAAGGAGCTCTGCTCTGCAAGATTGTAAAATTAACTACGTATATCCTCTAACAAGACGGTTTTTAACAACTTTTTAATGACATACGCGAAATCGAATATGCGATATGGGATAGCCTTATCAGTTAAATTAGACTGAAATAAGAGGCATGGTCTTACAGTCCACATCCCGCCTAATGCTCCTGAAGCAATAATGAGTGTGTGTCCGCCGAAAACTCATTACTACATGTGCCCACTGAATAAGATTAAACCCGTCTTAGTAGCCGAGTGCGATGGCCCGATATCGGGGAATGTCCGAAGAAAAACGACTGACTGACGACCAATATTCCCCACTACTGCTCCAGCAAGCTACAGGCCAGTATACAGTAGTTTATTATGTATGGGACTCGAAAAATAAATACATGGCTTATGACCATGAGAACTGTCTATATGGCAAAATTCCCCACCAATCAGAATGCTGGGATTTACCTCAAGAACTACTTTACCATTTAATGAACATTTTGCGTCGTTAAGTTACTGTGGTCCGTGGAAGCGTTTTTGAGTTTTGTTTTTCTTTCAAGTAAAAAAAACAAGCAAACAAAAATTTGGCAAGTCCTAATGAGTACCGCTTTGGTAAATACAGATCTGTCCACCGGACGCAGTTATTGACAATGAATATACACCAATGCGCTTACGAGAAATTGACAGTTTTGATATTTAAAAATAAAATGAAATGAGTGAAGAGCTTTTTCAATAAAGCACAACCTGATAAAATTACACATACATAAATACACATTAATAATCCATAATCTAATCAGTAGTTTTTCGCTTTCCTGTCGCGACCAGGCGTGTGTCCTTGAAGTAGCTGTGTACCTCGTTAACGAATTCTTTCAATTTTACACTCATTTGCTGAATATAACAACCTTTTAATTTTTTATCACGCGCAAAGGAAAGAAAGAGGAAACATCGCTCGGTGGATAAGTCGATTAGGAACCACTGATACAATTCCCGGGTACAATTCTTACAAGGTATGGGCATGTCTCTCGCATAAACTGAACTTCACTTTATCACGATCACGGTAAAAACTCACATTCTTAATTTGAAAACGAGTAAGAGGTTTTAGCGTTATCATATATAACGCTAGGAAGAAAGGCTAGCAGGAGTTTTTCAAGTCCAAAACTAGAGGAATTATGTTATAACTTATACTGCAAATTTGCTATTTATGCGATCATTTGTCATACTTGTGTGAATCTTGCTACCGCTTGATAGACAAATCATCGCTTATGGTTTTCTTGTTTAATGAAATTTAAGAACCATGTAGGTGAACTCGGACTTCCGCTTTGCTACCACAGAGCTTTTCGATCGATACAGTTGACTTTTGCGAACGTTCACCCATTTGTAAACAGCCGTATTTTCCCACGGCTTTCAAACCAGCTGACAGAAAAATTTTCTTAGTTCTTCATTTTAATCCTTGCCATTCGGATTTAGTAAATAATTGAATTTTTTGAAACACAACAATGCCAATGTGGAAACAAGGCGGTCAAGTATCAATGCCATGCATTATTATCTAAACTGGTCCCAGGAAATGAGCAGAGTTACTTTTCAAACCGAATTTTTTGTCATTATTTAAGTTAAAGCCAGAGTAATCCAGAGATTCTCTTTCCACGGAAAAAGAAAACAGTTCATTGAAAAATGCACTTATTTATTTTAACTAATGTGTTATGATATATTCACCAAGCAACGACATTAAGATAAAATGGTTACCCAGAATGTTTACCTGTTAGCTAGGAAGAAAAGCTTTCAGTGGACACTAAATATAGCCAAGTGCGTCAGAGCAGATGTTTTCCTCTGCCAAAATCCATTAAAACTGCCGGATGGCTTGAAAATTGTGTTAGGTGGATTGCTAGTAAAGTTGTTGACGTGCATCACTGAACTGAACAAATAACATTAAATCTGTTTTTGCAATACCAACCTCTTACTAACCGAGCGCGAGGGCGTTAATGTGGAAAAGATTGGCCCTTGGCAGCACGGACCGAGCTCAGCAACGACCGAGGGCCAACATTTCCCAGTGCGACTCGAGCTAGCTAGGTTAGTAAGTAGTTCTTTATATGGCGCTTAGGCCATGCTTGTTTGTTTTCTGTTAAAACGCACTTCCCGTCACTTGAATTCAAAGGGCTTCCACTGTAACATGTTTTTGATGACCGGCGCGAGCAACTCGAAGAGAACCACGAGTTTGCAAAATTAACGGAAATCATGCTGAATATAAACAAGACCGTTCAAGAACGATTTGTAACGGAATTTGACGTGTTTCTGTCGATCCTGCGATATTTTAAATTGTGCATTACGCTCGTGCTCTTCTCCATTTTACATAAATTTGACATAAAAAATTGGACTAAAGGTGGTCAAGGTTCGACCCAGGTAGGCTTTACTTTCAATTCTTTCATTTATCATACCCTTAGTTTGCATGCAGCGGAGAAGACTGTATCAGTATCAGTAGCTGTCTTGCACTTTTCTGTTTATAAAATCGTCTATAGCCTCCTGACTTTTTCCTGTTTCAGTTTCCATATCAGACGTTTCCAGATCTTCAAGATAGTAAAATTGTAAAAATTCGCCTTGGTGAATATTTGCCTTCCGCGTCCATGTTGTGAGCTTTGCAAAACGTCAATCTTTTAGGTAGTTTCTTTGCTAAGAATCAGAGTATTGACTCGTTTTCTTTTCGTAGTTTTAGTTGCAAATTTTGAATTTGACGGCTTTCGAAAAGAAATCCCGACCAAGAAAGAACCAATCAGATCGCTCAGATTTACCTCGAGGCTACCTTGCCATGTAATAAATTGTGAAATCTCATTGCACTTTCAGCTCTTCGATTGTCACAAGTACCACGTTCAAAATATCAAATTCGTAAGTGATTTCCATATATTGCTCTTACTACTAGTTGGGAGAATATCATAGCACATCAGGATGATATGATCTGTACGTGATGATTTTCGATAATTTCCAGATTTTACAGGAAGCAAACAACAGTCCTTTTAAACTTGCATAAAACACGTTCTCGACACGCGTTTTGCCTAAAAATAAATCTTTGTGGCCTTGAATCTTTGCATATTCTTGGAAATTTAAAAAATCAATTTTAGGGTATTTAATTATTTTATCTTAGTCATTTAGAAAGTTTGCTTATCTAACGACCATCGCTTTCCGGTCAAAAGTAATTGAAAGCGATGCTTCTCTTTTTTGTTTGTAGTTAGATCAATAAAAATTGCGCGAAAGCATTCTTAGCTATAAGTTGCTGCCAGCTGAAACGATATGATTCAACCAATTTATTCACAAAGTCTTCTTTTCAGGATAAACAAAATTTGCTTATTAAATCAGTATACAAATAGTGGTATTTCCGAGCATGTGCCGGATTACGCCTTTAATTTTTCTTTTTGAAAACCGATTTTATTTTTCCGAGATGTTAAAGCAAGATATCAACGATTCAAAGGATACGGTCAAGGTCTATTTTGACTGAATGCAACTTTTTGTTCAAGAGAAGGAACATAGAAAGCCAACAAAGTGATCGCAAGTAAATTACAACGCCAACTTAACAAGTGCTCAACCAAGACATGTAAGTTCGTGTAACAAAGGCAAAATTGCTTTAATGCTTGTACTATACAGTGGGCTTATTTCATAACAGGGAATGGTACAATTCCATTGTTTTCTCTTAAGAATCACACTTTGTTGTTTGTGTGATACACTGACTGGGTTCTTGTGTATTCCAATCAGCGTAGATTTCAGGACTATAACTCTTTGGGTTAGTGTTGGCCGATGTTTTATCGTCGCAAAACGGATGTTTATTTCTGTTTGAAGACGAGAGAGTTGTCAGCATGCACAAGTAAATCAACAAAACAGTTGTCGGATCGTGAGTGCGGCAGAATCATTCAGTTGCTTTTGTTTCCATGGGCAACTTTGATGGTGCACAAGCTGGGATGGATCTTTGCTTGTAAGGTTTTTATCAGAGCAGTGATTACGTAACCACAGTGCTGTTGTGTGGTGGTGTCCAACATTGGTCAAACTTCGCCTTGTATTGTCTGCTTAATTGAATTTTTTTTCCCGGCAATCATTAATCGACAGGGTTCAACAAAAGGCTTAGCTGGAAATATCTGTCATCTGCAAAGTAAAATCTTCCTGATGTTTTCGGTTTCACTTTCGATCGATTCCATCGTGAGCCGTTTCAACGAAACAGTCTGACCGTTGCAATATGGGGAACACATTCGGTCGAGAGGTAGTTTCTTCACTGACAGATCAAAATATGATTTATATTCAACATTTAAGAGTGCATGCATGTAAGCAAAACGTTTTCATTTGTCTTTTCCAGCGGGGAACCAGGGTGATTATGACGTTCATTTAACCTTAAGCTTCTTATTTCTATTCATATTTCAAAGACGTTAATTTTTATAGCGAACAACAAGCGCGAAAGTAAATTAGTGCACAGTATTCCAGTCGTAAGTGGTATGCGACTTAAGCATTCGTTTTTATTTCATTGCTCTAATAACCTCATCTTTGCTTACTTAACAACAGATGAGCTCTTTTATAAACTCCATTTTGAAGTCAAAATTTACATCATAATAGCAATATCCGCATTTAAGTGTGTTTACACAAGAATTTTATTACACTTGTTCAATATGGCCTGCGTTTATCTCGCCGCTCATTTGTCAGTATCTCTGTGTTTGTGATGTAAATACAACTAACTCGATAATACGCACCGGTGTTTTTTAAGCTGCGTTTCCAAGCCCGGGTTTGAGTATTGCATTACATCGCGTCCTTTTCTATTTCGGCTTCTATTTTTTGAAATACATCGGTGCACCATAGCTTAATATTTTACGCGTTTTCTTCCCGGGGGGGGGGGGGGGGTACTTGATATATCCCTGGGTGAGGAGGTGCGGCCCGGCCCCTCATACCCTGACCCTGTTTAAGACAAATATTGCTGATTTTCCTACCCTGTTTAAGGCAGAATTCCGATTTTTGATACCCTGTTTAAGACAGAATAAAAGTTGCGGTTACAAATTGTGTGGCTTTCTTGTTGTGTAATCAATGGAAATTTAATGTGCCTGGTATCAATGCCAAAGTCAGCGGAAGTCATTAATTTACAAGTGCTTGTTAAAATTTTGCTGTTTATCGTCCAAGAAAAAATATCCCATTTAAGACAAAAATTGATAAATCGATACCCTGATAAAGACAAAAAAAGATAAATTCGATACCCTGTTTCAGACAAATATCCCGAAAAACATACCCTGGCTGGCCGCACGTCCCAATTAAGCCCTTATAAGGGGGTACCCCCCGGGGGGTTTTCTTGACCTATTATGGTCAGGAAATAGGCTAGTTTCGAATTGTGCAGAAACAAAAGAACAGAGTCGAGGTTCAGGGGAATAATTTGCATTTTCCTTTGCTATGAACAATACAAAATGCTAATTATTCCCCTGAACCTCGACTCTGTTCTTTTGTTTCTGCACAATTCGAAACTAGCCTATTGGTGGAAATTGGAGGTGCTGTGGGTCATCGCTAGTGCGCTTGACTCCTTATCGAGTGGTCCGGGTTCAAGCCCTCGCTGAAAACATTGTGTTGTGTCCTTGCGTAAGACCACCCTCGTTCCTTAGGCCCTTTTCCTGGGTCACCTCGCAGCTCTTACAAGGTCGCACCTGATTGAAAACCCGCACCTTTGAGGTTTAACAAAAGAACAATCAACAGAAACAATGGACCCTAGCCCTAAAACAAAAGGGCTGCGACTCTATCCTCGCCAATGAAATTCAGAGCCTGTAGGAGCTGCGAGACTACCGCTTTCCCTGACTTGGGGGCGGGGCAAGATATATGCAAACTCGTTCCATGGCATGCCAGGTTTTTTTTTTTTTATTTACAACATTTTTTTTCTTTTTATAACATCATTTACGTACATCAACATACGATACAATACATTATTTACAAACTACTACAGACCTACTTAGCATACATAGGAAAAAAAAAAAAAAAAAAAAAAAAACGTCATTGCTACGATTTCTCGCCTAACTTATCAGTCCAGTCCCGTACATGCATGGCTTCTTGACTTGCTCTAATTTTTTTTTTGCTTTATTTCATTTTTTAATTATTTATTTATTTTAATTGTTTATTTACTTATTTCTGTTTTTGAGGTTTAGGCATGCCAGGATTATGAATGAATTCAGTGTGCGAATGGCTTAGAACAGAAAAAAAAAGCATTATTTTATCAGGGTGGAGATCTATCTGTACCATGTAAAGAAATTCGAAGTAGCCCTATTTCTTCACTAATCCCGTTTCACGAACACTGTTTGCGTTTCGAATTTTTACACTTGATGATAAAATAAATTTTTATCTGCTCTCTCAAAAAATTATGTTCTTTTTTTGTTTAATAGGTCGCGTTTATTTCCCTCATTTTGAAATTTTAAAATCTCTTTCGCGTTTATGTCCTTTATGGGAAAATAATTTTCCCTTCAATTCGTGTTAATACGTACCTTAATTTTAATTTCCTACAGTACTGAAGTACATCTCCAATAGATCTCTACACCGTTTGCCAGGAATCACTAATTGGCTTAGTAATTGTTAGCAAGCTAGGGCATTTGCGGCGAGGATTAATACTGCAATGTACTCAAATTTGTACTGATTGCCTTCTTTTGGTTTTTCTTTCAGTCCCAGGATGTCTTCATCTGATGAAGCTGGCTTGGTCACGTGGCATATTCAGATAGTCTATATCATTGGCATCATCGTCTTGGCGTTTGTTGGCAATATTCTCATCTTCTTCGCAATCTGCAGCATTAAACGTCTGCAAACGATAGACAACATGTTCATAGCTAACTTAGCACTCAGTGATTTTCTTTTCACACTAATCGAAACATCTTCGAATACTACTCGGGAAGTAAATACGAGCTGGCGGCCGCCTCACAAGTTTGCATGTTATGTTATAATGGCAGCAAGTGTCCTCTGTGCCTCAGCTTCGGTTTTGACACAAGCAGCCGTGGCTATTAACCGGTACATCGCCATTACGAGGCCGCTGCAATACCCAAACTTTGTAAATAAGAAGAGAGTTTTTAGTTCTATTATAGCGATATGGATTGGCGCTATCGTTCTCGCCTTACCACCGTTGATTTGGCGACCTCTAGTAGTTATTTGCGGACAGGAAGAGTCCTACGCGAAACGCATCACCTACGAGATCGTTTACATGACAGCGGAGTGGCTTTTCATCTTCGTTATTCCATTCGGAATCATGTCGGTTATTTATTATCGGGTATACCGAATAGCCCGAACCCACGCCAACCGCGTGAGGCCTGGTGCGTCAGATGAGTCGGGCTCGACTTCAGGAAGCGAAAGGAACAAGAGGAAAAACAATATTTCCAACTTCAGGAGAGAATTCAAGGCAGCAAAAATGCTGGTAACAATAGCTGGAGCTTTCTTATTTACCTGGTTTCCTTTTTTCTTGACGTTGACTTTGTGGAAGTTTCATAGAGGGGTCCAAAATCATCCTAAGGTGTTCACCACATGTCTGTACATTGTATACACGCTTCCCGCCATTAATCCCGCTATTTATGCGATTTGGTCACGTGATATAAGAAGTGGCATAAAACAGCTGTTAACGTGCTGGAAACGAAACAGCTAGAAACAAAACAGCAAAGGCCAAGCGTATGACGAGCTTGATCAGTATAATCAATGTAGATATACGTATCGCATATTTAACAATTATCCTGCGAATCGCGCGGAATATCTTCTGATACTTAGCCGACGAGGCCGTAGGCCGACAGTCGGCTAAAATCAGACGATATTTCGCGAGATTGAGCAGGATAATTGTTTTATTATTCAACAAATTGATAACAAAATTGATTTCCAAGCTCGTAACATTTTTAAACCTTTCTGTCGACATTTTTTCACTTCACTTTTTCTTCCCACGTACGAAGCTACGTATATCGCCGGATATCTGTTACCTACGGATGACAGATATCGAGAGCATCATGACCATATTTGGATAGTGTTACAATTTGTTGAATAATAAAGGCTAATATATGAGAATAGCCTCTTGATAGGCCATTTCCAAGTTCTCTTGTGCCTCTGTTTCAAAACGAGTCTAAGTGCGAAACCTTTAAATTTCATATGAAAATGAGTTCTGGATGCAGTTTCATTTTCATGCAAATCAAAGTCATTTTCATAAGAACAGTTTCGCACTTAGACTCGCTATGAAACAGAGGCAGAAGGGAACTCGGAAATGGTCTACTTTCTTAACCAAAGAGTAAAACACGACGCAGTTATAACGATGTCATAAATCTTGTATCAAACACGAGAGACAGTATTTTATCGAGTTATCCATAGTTATCCAAACACCGAGAAGAGAGTTGAAAATACGACGCGCAGCGGGGTATTTTTGACTAAATTTGAGGTGTTTGGATAGCCGATGAAACACTGTCTCAAGTGCGGATATATCTTCTCAATCGAAACAAAAACTAAGGAGTAAACGGCGAGGTAAAATCGTCAAAATCTATGCTAATTAAGATCAGATGTCAAAACCTCCTTCATGGTTGTGATTTCCTTTGTCTTAACTTGCTGAATTATTAATGAGTTTGAGAAGGTTCATTCAAAGAAGCGGTCGCTAAGTCTACTAAGACAAAGTTGATTTAGTATCCACGCCAAGGAACTCTGAAGGAGCCTGGACGCGCTACCATTCCATTTCAACATGTCCATAGTCCAGTCCCTGAACTCTCCTTTCTTCCCGCCCCATATAGGGGCTGAACCCGCGCGGGCGAAAGAAGAGTCCAGGATAACTTGCATGCGCATGCTCAGAACGCCGCCATTTTTCCCCCCCAAATCGGGGGAAAAACCATATTTGGAAGTACTTTCCAGATTTGGCTTGTGGCGCAATTTTCTGAATGATAATATACAAGCAACAATTTCTCCATTCAGATTGATTAAAAACATGTCAATTAATTCCAAATCAGTGGAATTTCACCAGTGCCACGCTAAACCACATGCGATTTGTTTTTTTTATCACAATATCAAAGATAACGAAAGAAATCTTTGCCAAGATTTGTTGACAATTGAAAACAGCGACTCGGACTTGAAAGTGCACGCGCTACGCAAATGAGCTACTTGTACGCGTCAGACTTTCCTTTCAAAAACTTTTGCAAAATCGCTCAACATACAGAAACAATACGAAAAAATGTTTGGGAAAAGAGTAATGATGCGTACTCGTTGTCGATAAGAGTACAGACCACGATAAACCATATTTCGATTTTTACGTTTTTATGTTTTTTACGACAATATCAACGTCAAAGAAAATGTTTTCTTTCAGAGCGCGAGCTGAAAAAAGCATTGCGCGACACACTGACGCGAGCGGCGTGGTTGGGACCTAGTTATTTTTGATTGGTTTGTTCTGAGCATGCGCATGCAAGTTATCCTGGACTCTTCTTTCGCCCGCCCGGGTTCAGCCCCTATATGGGGCGGGAAGAAAGGAGAGTTCAGGGACCGGACTAACATGTCCACTGACTGCATCAGATAGGAATGTGAACGCGAAGGCTTTTTTTTTAATTGTAAGAAGCTGTTAATATTTCAATACCACTCGAGATATATCTATACCATTTTTATATCGCCCGTCAGTCCAAATCACAGTCTCACAAAATTGTGTCCCCGCTTACTTCATTGCCTATCAATCTCTTACTTTACTTTATCTGGAATCTTAAGGTTCCTGGGAGTCAGTGGTAAAAGCTACCACTCTGACTTAGAAGGGTTACATCAAGAAAAACAAAGCGGAGCGCGTGAGTTAACATAGCTTGATGCAATAAACTCGAGACTGGGAGAATTCCAGAGTGTATCATTACTTAGGTATGCTTCCAAATGGATGGAAACCGTTGAGTCGCGTCAACATTAAGTTGCTTAAATAAAAATCGGCTGCTTCCCATTTAGTAACAAATTAAAAGATCAATGATATGTCATAACTGTGTTCCTCATGCAAATAAGTTCACAGACTGAACCAATGTTCTGTTGTCCTTTTTTTATTTTTCGCGAGAGGTCAATGTACGACAAAATGGTATGTACTTCTGATAGAATATGAAACTTATTTCACGAATAAAAATAATAAAATGTATATTTATTAAAAGCAGACAATCTTAGTGGACCATTGTGAGTTAACTAATAATTTCTATAAAGTTATTTGAATACTGACCATAGAAGACATACCGTGAATTGGTATTAGTGAATAATGCTTTATTTCTTGATTAACGACTTTTAAAACTTCATGACAAGCGACAATGTTTAATTAATAGCCGACGTTTCGGCGTCATCGTGACACCATTCTCAAGGCAAATTAACGTGAATATATTTAATAATGCCAAGATTTGATTTCGATAGTTAATAATAAAGAATGAATTATATATAGGCGGTCTCAGTTAATTTCATGCATTATCGAGAGACATTTTTGATTCGTGTCTTCACACGGACCCATATCTGCAAGTCTAATTTATTGTCACGAATCCACAGCTTCCCTGGCTAATTTGATCTTTGATTTGCCAAGAAACTGGAAAACCAACAATCAATAAACCGGATGTCAAATATTATTTGAAAAAATTCAACAGGTTAAAATGTATTTCTGTTTATGACTGTTTCAAAGTCGGTGAAGCATAAATGTCAGCAGAAATTAATATTTTACTATAACAACGTTTCATTCAAATTTTGCGCTACTGACATTATTTTATTTTACTTATGAATTTTGTTGGTTGTTTTCTTTTCCGTAACTCAGATACTGAATCATTGCCTGCAATGCCCTTCTCTACAAGCTTGACAGCGTCTGGAGTCATGTGACCTCTGTGGTCTGCCGCGCCTTTTGCTATTGTCAATTTCTTGGCTTGGAAAGTCGTAGAACGCCTGTAAAACAGAAAAGCGAGAAGCACTGGTCAATAAAATCTTGAGAACAAGTCTGATAGTTATAATACTAAGTATACTGGTTTGGAAGAAGTAAGTTGACGACTTAGAATATCATTTTGTTATTATTTTTATTCAGTGTTACAAGTCAACGGATACAAGCGCAGGAAAACATGTAACGGCGGGAAAACAGCGATGACAAGCGCGAGAAAATACACAACTGGTAACAAGAGCGGGAAAAGTGACTGGGACTAGACCAGAGCAGAATTAGCAATTATTGAATGAGGCGGAGTAGGATATGAAGAATTCTGCAGATCAAGGAGGGTGTTATCCACAGAGGCCGAAGGCCGAGGTGGATAACACCCTCCGAGATATGCAGAATTCTTCATATCCTACGAGAGCGGAATTCAATAATTGCTTTATTATTCATTCAAAATATTTCCCAGTTCTTAAAGGAGTTTCGCCATTTCGCTCTTTGTTTCTCCGCTCAGTAAAAATAAAGCAATCTCGTCCCCAGGTTTTCTCGGACAACGGTTCAATAATCTCCAGCAGGCTGCACTTTTGACGTCATTTTGACGTCATCGGTTCAATAATCTGAAGCGGGCTGCACTTTTGACGTCATTGATTCAATATGGCGAAGATTCTTTCCAAATTTGGTGAACAGCAGCTGGTTATGTTAAATTATGCGTGTGGTTTTAACCAATCAGAAACGGGGAAATATTTTGAATGAATAATAATAGCAGTTATTGTAAAAGCGCGCTCGATCTAGCTTTATTTATGTTTTAGTGAGACTTACAAAATGTTTAAAAATTATACCCGAGTATGTCAGACCTGTTGTGGGAAGCAAACATACCTCTCCTATTTTCTTGTGAACGTTGTTTAGTACTTTTCTAACCTCTTCCTGGTACCACCTTGGCGTTTGAAAATCTTCATCATCACATTTCTGGCACTGTTGACCATACAACTTAAACTTTAAGGAATCTAAAGTGAAAGTAATCCTGTTTTAAACATACATTCATCGTTTGTCCTTTCCATACCGGCTTATTTACAACGCGGACGAGCTATAAATAAGGAGAATCTTAAAGTAGTTGAAAAAGTTGATAAACCCGGATTCAAACAAAATATGGCCGGATCAGAGACCAAAAAATTATCGACATTTATAATTATTTCATGTCCTTACTACTTCATATTTAAACAGAATCTTCAACTGTAGCATATCACTTTGTTGTAATAAAACACACGTCACAACAAAAACCTGTTACAGTAGATTTTTTTTTCAAATTAGAACCTCTATAACTATTTATATCGATCTCAATTTCCGCTTATTCTAATTCAAAGGGCCTCGTCATATCACCAGCACACAAATTAACATATCCTTACCAGAAGGACAATTTAATTTGACTCTCAGTGCACTTGCAACGATTCTTTTAACCAAAACAAGAACAGCAAAACCTGTGTAAAATACGGAAGTGTTAAAAATCAAATGTACCAACAACATATACGTACAAACTGGAGGATTTTTCGTGTCCTTTACCGATGCTCCGCTAGAGTCTTCACCATCTTCTTTTACTGCTTCATTTGTCTTCGCTTCTTCCTTTCTCTCCTGACTCTCCTCGATTTTCTTGAACCAAAATATAATTCTACCTGCCATGGATGTCCAACTGTTTCCACATGTGCAGAGGAACTTCACCTTGGCGCTATCCTTAAACTGTCGCCACCCTCCTGGCATGCCAATGTCCGTCGGCGCCAGTTTCCACTTGTCCGGACTGAAGACTATGAAAATTTCTTTAAAAGCTATTTCCCACTCCTTGGACATCTCCAGATGTGGTGTGACGTCATCATCACGCTGAGAAGCCATTCTCTGATGTCACCGTGATAAGACTCTTGCTGGGCTGACTGGGTTCAGCCTGATAAACAAGTAAAAAAGATATCATCTGTCACATCCCTTTCATTCAGAAGTTCAAAACGTTAATTCTCCTACTGAGAGGCATGCATTTCTTTTAATGTCAGTTCTGAGAATTTGGTGGTACAGCAGAACAATATCACTCAGTTCATGTTTCTAGATTCTCGCCACTCATCTGTTTGAAAATGTATTAATGTTGTAATGAGAAATTATATTTTTATCGCTGCTGAGTATTGAACGGTTAAAGACCGTTTAAGAAGAATACAGAAGAAAAGCAGGATTCCATTACCCGTGGCGTGCAACTTTCCTATTTCCGTGCAACGGCTTTTTCACAAGTAGGGTGATTTTTGGATACGCATTTCCCGCTAAAAGTACTGTTTCTTGAAGCTAACTTTGTCTTTTTCGCAGACGTATGTTTCGCTGACGGTTTCGAAGATGAATTTTACGATAACAGCACAAATTCTCGCGCGCACATTGGCTCATTTTTATTGTCAATAATCGGACACACACATGAATTTATAATTTATGCCATGCGGCAACGAGCGAGTGCGGACAATTTGACAGTTTGTTATCGTAAAAAACAAATGGATGTCCAACCTCGTTAATGGATGTCAGTTTTTCATGCGGATCTGCTCGGCTATCACCTCGAGGATCCACAGCTACTTTGACAATGTTATGACGAAATTCATTGTAAATAACAGCTATTTTTCACCTGGGAAGTTTGGAGAGCACTCAGGAAGCTAGAGTTCGGCAACTCTTACGCTTCTTTCGTGCTCTCCAAATTTCCCGCATGCTCCATAACTCGATAGTGCACGCTAAAGCATAAACCAATTGTTAACTAAGTGTTGAAAATATATCGAGTTTATGGTACGTAAAATGACAAAAAACTTCAACGGAAGATTACGGAAGCCCGCTATCGTGCGGTACACATAGGTAACCATATGTAACTCGATGTGTGTTATAAGGCTGTAAAACAAAATTGGGGACTAGAAGGATGGCAGTGGAGACCACCGGTGATTTATTATCTTTTGTACTTTAGTTTCTCTAAAACGTCGTTGTTACAAAATGTACATTTGGGTGGAGGGACAACTAGCAGCGTTGTCAGCAAGCCTTTAACTAAGAAAGTATTTATATTTAGGTAGTGTAGATCTCCCTAATTATTGGTTTAGTTTAAATGTGTACGGGGGACGTTATGATTCATTACGTGTTGCTTATGTGTCGCTGCTCAAAGAAATAAACTTAGCACCTGCTTTTCTTGCTCGTTGAACTGCGAGTACTAGTTCCGTGCTAATATTGCTTAATATCGGGTGAAATCCAAATCACAATAATTCGAGTCTTCGAGACTGTTCAACGTGCAGCGAGCCCTAGATTCCGAGACTGGGCTGATAGTAGTTTTCGAGACTCATCATTGAGGGTCATGAAGGGGGGGGGGGGTCCTAATCCCATTTCCCAGCAAATTGTTTTTGTCAAATCCCAGCTCAAATCCCACAATCCCAGCCTGTGTTGCTCAAATTGAAATCCCATTCCCATTTTTCTATTGTTTTTTGTTTCATGAATCCCAGTTCCAGTGCACAAAATCCCATTTCCCAGCCTCTAAAAAAGGCAAATCCCAGCTCCCATTTTACCCCTTCATGACCCTCATCATTCTATACCCCGTTGAACAACTGTTTATTTACTTAATTTGGTCGTACAAATGCAACACTGAACAACAACAACAACAAAAATGCAGCCTTTAGAAACAAATCAACTCTTCACGATACACATGATCCCAGATGTTTGGCCTGAGCCTGTACTACCCCACGTGTCACTCTGAGACTTGTCTTTCCCATCCGGTCTCAGTCAAACCATTCTCGTCCCCAGAGCCCACGATCCTTCTGGCTTGCGGCAGGAATCGAGAGCTCTGGATCTGGGAGCAACCATTTCAAGCATGCGCCATAGATACAGACTGCGTTAAACCGGATGGGCAGAATGCGGTTATTTCCTTTGTTATTTCAAAATGGTTGCTCCCAGAGCTCTCGTTTTCCGACTGCTGGTCAAGGGGAACGACAACCCTTGGTAAACTCGCTGCGCGCATGCGCTCAGCCATATTACCCATCTAATGGGTGAGTGAGTGAATACTTTATTTACCCTCGGATTTTAGAGTAGCTTTACCGCAGCTAATATCTCCAAGCATTTCTCACCCCAACCCTCAGTAAAACAAAGGCCAGACCACAACACCCGGAACTTCATGCCCTACTCTTCACGACAAGCGTGTGGGTTCTCTTACGTCCCCTGCTAACCATAACATCGAAGATGCAGGAGACGGGGCCTACGGTTTATCGTGCTTATCCGAGAAGACCTGAACATCTACCCATTTGCAGATATAATTGCAAAGGCCGCAGCACGTTCTCCTCAGCAGTGATCTGCTGTTTCATGTTAGATAGGCCTCATCACATTGTGGCTATGTCACAGTGATCAATCCCATTGAGGGGCCGTTTGGCTGAACTTGATGCCTCAAATGTTCTAAGAAACCGGGGAGATGTGTCGAGAATGGGATTGCGATCCTGCTCTATCGGTAATATAACGGACCAAGTTAAAGTATCAAGATCAACCATTCAGTTCTAATGAATTTAATATTATCAATCATAGTTCTGGTTTCAGTAATCAGCCTACCTTGTATTTTAGGAGGATATGTTTCGGTTTCTTCAGCTGAAGTTGTGCTCCTTTTTTCGCTTTTATAGTGAGTGCTCAGACTTCTTCAACTTAAGATAGCGACAAATTGTATGTTCCTCTACATCGACTCTAAATATTCAGTTAAATTTTGGGTTTCCAAGAAATCATTTTCCCAACATATCAATTAAAAAGTTAAGATTCTCAGAAATCAGCAGGTAATGTTCCCAGTCCTTTCTCGGTTTTATAAACAGTCCCAGTCCATTATCGCGGAACAGGAAGGCCATCACTGCGCGGTTTGTTCTGGTGTTGATTGGCTAGATTCTTAGTCTAAATTTTCACTGCCCGTGAAGGTTTCCATCCCGACAGATCTCAAACTAATAGAACCGTTCGATCACAGCTCCTGTAGACTTTCTGGAAGTTTAAAACTAGGTTTTGGAAAGAATGGTTAGTGAAGAGCATGTAAATGCCACTTCCGGCTAGAATTCCTTTAAGAGAGGAGCGCTATGGATCCAGGAGGGATGTATTCATATCTTTTATTGTACATATTTCACCTTTTTATTGACTACATTTAATTTCAATTATCTTATTTTGTTAACATTTTATACACGGCCCCATAAGCTATATTAGCTTTAAAACAATAAAAGATGTTGTTGTTGTTGTTG
This sequence comes from Platygyra sinensis, assembly GCA_019787425.1. Lineage (NCBI taxonomy): Eukaryota > Metazoa > Cnidaria > Anthozoa > Scleractinia > Merulinidae > Platygyra > Platygyra sinensis. The sequence continues at coordinate 55,035 of JAHPZR010002416.1, forward strand.
TTGTTAGAGTATTCGGTGAAGGGAACTGGGGTCTAACTGTAACTGTGGCGTGTGGCAGCCATCTTGTCATTGTAGTAGTCATCGTAGCAGTTCACCTTTTCTCTTATTCACATGGAATAGCTCGTAACTTGGTTTTAAAAGTAAGTACTTTTCAACCTCTTTTACATTTCTTCTATCAATCAGTTACCTCTTCTCAACATAAGATCGAAGGTGACTCTGCTCGAACCAGCTACCTCCGAGCAGAGTCACCATGTCATAAGCTTACGTTCTCCACCATACCACCTCGTGTTTGGTAGCTGAGCCAAAAACTTGACAGGGAATTTTTTTCAGGACCTCTGGGTCACGTACGGCTTTTTTCATGGATTGCCTTTGAAATGGACCAAACTTAAAGGAGAAGGTCACTCGGGGGGGTAGGACTGCCACATATGGGCTATATAGGTATGTGCCGCTGTGAATTGGATATCATCTTTCACGAAACTAAGGAAAACAGGAATTGCAACTCAAAAACATACAAAAATGAAATCGGCAAGTTTAAATTTTCACAACTCAGCCGGCAGCCTCAACAACAGCATTGATAGGTGGCTATCATAAAACGCTACTTAACAATAATATTAGATTATGAGCTCGAGCACGTTAGAAATCGACAGCAAATATTCTAATTGTTTTAGTATAAATCTACTAGTCGTTCAAAACTTAATCTAAATCCTCTTCTCAACACTTCGAAAACGCCAAGAAACGGCGTCATTTTGTTAACAAGCGCACAGTTTCGCTACTCACTATCTATGAAAGAATAGACAGTGAGTAGCGTAGCCAATCAGAGATTGGCATTTGTGATAGAATGCTAGTAGATTTATACTAATGGATATTATCAACTCTCAAAACTCAGTTTCTGGAAAACAGCTAGTCTAGGATAGGAGTGATTTGAGGAGTTCACTCTAGTATAAGGTAGGAAAATTCAGCTGAACTAGCTCTGGTATAGGCTAAGGGTTCCAGGGTCTCATCTTACATCTCCACCCAGAAATTCCTAAAGTACCTCCCCCGGGAGGTCACTCCAAAAAGCGTAATTTTTTTTTGTCATCACCAATAAAAAGTTTATATTGAGTTAAGTTACTCACTGAAGTTTTAGCTTCTAAAGTTCAATATTCTATCCCACGAAATTTGTCTCCAAAGAACCCTCAAATTTGGCATCGGCAGCCACGATTTTGAAACAAATGCTCAGCGGCTAGGCCACTAAGCATGGCATCATTTTCTTAGCTTTATGTTATCTTGCAGATCATGTGTTCCAGCCCAGTAGAACCCAGCTAAAGCCTTTCACCAGTGTATGCAATTTTAAACATTGAAACCACTGGCATGGAAAGAAAAAATGATCGCATCATTCAAATAGGTGTTGTTAAAGTGGAGAACAATGTTGTGAAACCATGGATGGCATATGTTAATCCTTGCAAACCAAGAGCCGAACAAATTAAAGCTTACCGTGTGCACAAGATATCACCAGACCTTCTTCAAGGGAAACCAATGTTTTCCGAAATAGCACCAAAGTTGTGTAAATTCTTGGAAAATGTTGAGTATGTGGTGTGCTACAACTGTATCTCCGATTGGAGCTTTTTGATGGCTGAGTTTCACAGACTTCAAGATAACGAAGACAACAAAGCACTGATGAGGAAGATCAAATGGGTTGACTTACTTCGAATTGGGATCAAGTCATTCCCTGAATTAAAGAATTACAGAGCTCAAACACTGTTGGACAAATTCTTGATAAAGACCAGGAAGGCGCAAAGTTATCATTATCAGTGTTATGTAGCGTCAGGAGATCAGCAAGATTGTGAAGAGTTTTCATTGTTTGAACAAGGAGATTTAAACTGGGGTGAAGTATACCATGATCCTGTGTGCGATTCACTTGCAGCACATTCACTCCTGAAGAAATTACTGGAGAAAAACAATTACTCCAACATTGCTGACCTCGTAAATAATTTTCCCCAGTGTTTAATTGATACAGAATTATTCCTCACTTTGGAAGTGAAGTGGAAGGAGAAGAAAACATCAGATGAAGAACTCAAGCCTTTTGCTTCACGTGCAGAGAAATTTTATGGCACCATGCCTTCACTGAGAGGAAAGATGCTTGAAGAAGTGTCTAAGGAGAAAATAGAAGCAGCATTGTTTTCTGGATTTGAGAAGGATGAGAGAGTTTGTCTTATATACAGAGCTGCTGTATTGAACAAAGGCAGTGATTCAAAAAAACGTAAAGCAGATTCACTTGACTTAACTGTCAGTCCTAAAGAGTTAAAAACAGAGTAAAATCTTTTGGGCTGTCACTAGATCGCTCTTATATTTAGTATGAGCATAGTTTTCAATTTTTTATTCACATTATATTTCTTAGGTTGGTTTCATGACACATGGCAGGGAACTCTTGTAAAAGAGCAGAGTTTCTCATGAAAAATAAGTCAATATGCAATTTGGGCCTTGCTTCACAGAAATCTACATGTAGTCTAAGTAGGGAGCTTTTTAAACAGACATTGTCCTTGACTCTGGTCATTTAGCTTTAAAATGAACTATATTTTTTAGTACCTTGATTGCCAGCCTTTGTTTCAAAAAAAGACCCTGGGCCCACTCACAACTGGACCAGAGTTAGTGGCAGAAATCAAGCCTACGTGAGCCTAGGAGGTGTAACATTGAGGCCCAGTTTCTCTCTTTTTCACTTCATTTTCTGCCTGTTCAGTCATTAAATATCCAGTTAACAGACAAACTCAGTCTGTCATTCTCCCAATAGTTTCAGCAATTGATTTCATTCATCATTTATCAATTCCAGTCCCTTGAAATAAAGTGTTCAAAATGACTAGACTGTGAGCAGGCTCTCTTGTGTTGCGGCAGGAGCAAAGTCATGTCAGGCCCCTCACCAGCTTGTTTCACTTACTGATTCGTCTCTTACAGCTTTGTTCAGTGACGTTGCTCCTGCTGCAATGCATGAGAGCAGTGAGGCTAAATGATTGAATGAAACCTGCTCCATATATCCCAGGGCAATATTGAACACTTGCATTGTGGGGAGCAGATGTTGTGACCATCTCAACTTAGGTTGTAGGCCCTAGTTGATTTTCCTCACAGCCAATCTTGCTCCCAGAGCCTTCGTTACCCTTGTCTAGCGGAATGGGAAAACGAATATGAGGCTAATTTTCGTTTTCTGGTTCCACTGAACAAGGGAAACAAAGGCTCTGGGGATGAGATTGGCCCACAGCCAATAACAGCCAAACCACTCCAAATGTTAGAAATACAAAATGAGACGAATTAACTCAAAGGAGTGAGATTACAATGTTGCAATAATTGTAATTACTACATTGTAACCTCACTTCATTTTTTTTGTATAGCCAATTTCAATTTTATTTTAATCAAATAGATACAAATGTTACAGCTACACGCAGTCCGTGGTTAAACCGATGAATAAAGCGATTTTTTCCGAAGAACTTACCAAGAGCGACATCGCGACCTTTTTTCCGCGCTCGTTCCCAGGGTCCATGGGTCTTTATACGGGAGGAAGTGATAGGACTCTGGGAGCAAGGCTGCTATTGTCACGAGGCTATTGAATTTCAATGTCAATTTCAATAACAAACACGATGGTTCTGAACGAATGCCTCCGTGAAAGGGAAACCAAAAACATACATACATACATAGATTCTTTCCCTAAAGAAATGAGTTTTTTCGATTGGTATGTTCTACACTGAATCGTTGAACGATTTCATTTGGGCAAAAAAGACTCATCAGTAGGACTCGGTTGACTTAATCTCAAGGTAAGCAATACTCTATTGTTTCAGTGTGTAATGACGCCGCGTCCATGCACATATGTGACAAATATATGGTCTGGTTACCGTATTTAAGCGGCCGATCGCTCAATTGCAGATGAAAATTCTTGACTGTTTGACACGCATCACCGTCATATCTGCGTCTGCCTTCAATGCAAATCATGGCAGAAGAAAGATGGATAAACTATTCTCTATGATCCAAGCGATGTTTAACGCTCCATAGCATCGCAACTTCGACCACAGGGAGCAGAGGAGTCCTATTTGACCGTGTTTCTAGTTAAATTCACCGTACAATTGTAGCGCGAATCGATCTGTTGTTAATTAAAATCGCGTCAGTTGAAATTCGCCGTACAATTGTAGCACGAATCGATCTGTTGTTTTAAATTCAAATCGCGTCGGTTGAAATCCTATCCGCTTAAATGGTCGGCGCCCGAAGGGCGACGATTTCGGAAAGCGAAGCTTTCCGTACGACGCACGAAGTGCCGAGAGTGTGCTATTCTTTAATAGTCTGTTAGTCACCACTAGTGATTAGCCCACAGTGACTGCTGTATGCGGCATTCGACGTGAGGATAGGATAGGATTTTAACCGACGCGTTTTGAATTAACAACAGATCGATTCGTGCTACAATTGTACGGTGAATTTAACTAGAAATACGGTCAAATAGGACTCCTCTGCTCCCTGTGCTTCGACTCAATATTATTAATTTGTCTATCTTAGTGGCGAGTCTTTATCTTGGTGAAGAGTGATCGTGACCGTTTTACGGCGAAGAATCTTCCTCCAGAAACAGGCCTCCTTCTCACCATAGTTAACTATGTTCTCACAGACACTCGATCTGTTTCATCATGCGCGCCTCTATAAAAGATTGCGTGACAAGGACATTATTTTCATGCAAAAACGCAGCTATTGGAAGGAAATTTCTGAAGCCCAGAGAATTCCCCGTGTTTTCGTGATTTCTGTGTTTACTGGTATTAAAAGTGTTAAACCCTCGGTTAAAATCAGGTAACAGTTCTCCAGTGAGTTGAGAGTTTTCGAGCTTTTACTCACAATTGTTGTATGTCTGTTTTCTTCTTTTGACTGCTGTTCACTGAGTTGTTTCTACAATGTCCTTTGTTAGGTATTTATTTTGGAGTGAACCTTCTACACAGAAATTCGTTTTTTCCGTTTTCATTGAAGGAGTGTTTTTCTGTCAAGTCCTTAGTTTAACAAATAAGTTTTGGTTGCTTAGCATAAATTTATAGGATTTTTAATTATTTGTTCTTAGGCCAAGTTCAGACGCCGTACTCCACATGAGCCAAGTCGAATGCAAATGAGATCTTTATTCTCCCTCATTAGCATTCGATCGATTCATGTGAAGAACGGCGTCTGAATCGGGGATTATTGCCCGTTTCACTATAGAAGACATCTTTATGTACAAATCGTCTTTCTTAGATTTGAAACTTTTTGGGTTTCTTCTCTAGAACTGCTTACGTTATTTTTGTCCTCATGACTAAAGTCCTAACTACAGCGCGAGCCCGGGGAGCGCGAGCTACTGAATCTTGTATGAATCACACTGAGAACGTGCGTCACACGGGTTCTTTGAGAACTGAGTTTTCACCAGGCGCGAGCTCAGTGGAATAAAATCACCCAATGACCGGGTCGACAGGCCAAACACACCCTCTATCCCGCCAGGAACTGGTACTTGGATCGACTCACACTTGTACTGAATGGTCTGCACAGAGCCTGACCCAATCAATATATTGCTAAGGAAATTTTAAAAATACTACCTCAATGATTTTGTGTTCCTGACTCTGACTTACTTTCTTTCAGATTCAGAAAACGCTTCCTGACCATGGACCAGACAACAAGTCAATTAACAAACGAAGAACTTAATTGTTTTATGGACAAGTGGGAAAATGAGGCTTTGCTTCAAATGGATGACCAGCCAGAGGAACCAGATGAAACCGAAGAACTAAATAGTTTAATGGACAAGTGGGAAAATGAGGCTTTGGCTCAAATGGCCGAACAGGAGGAGGCTGAGGAACCATGTCAGTCCGAAGAACTTAATAGTTTCATGGACATGTGGGAAAAAGAAGAAAAAGACGCTCTGGTTCAAATGGCTGACCAGGATGTCGAACGAGGTCAAATCAATTTGCCGTTGCAACCAACACAAGAACAGAAGGTTAGAAAATTATCGCAGTGATGAGAACGCTCACCTTCCTCGACTTCCTCTAATGTGGCGCGGGTTCGATTCCGGCGTGGGGCCCGTTTCTCGAAGGTCCCGAAGAGGTTTCACTCCCGGAAAGTCGTAGCAAAATCTCAAACTTTAATATGATTACGGAGCTGTTTTATTCACATATTCTTAATCTTAACAGAGGTTTCATTCCGTACAAGAAGTTTCAGGCGTATGCTCTCCTCCGTTTTTAGATACAGATGAACTAAAAATGGCTTTACGGGCCCGGAAAGTTTTCGCGGCTTTCGAGAAACAGGTCCCTGCTGCCATATGTGTTGGTTCTCGCCTGGCTCGGAGGGTTTTTCTCTAGGTTCTTTGCAGTTTTTCTCCCTCCACAAAAAAGCAACATTTCCAAATTCCAATTTAATCAGGACAGAGGATCCCCAAGGAAATCAGTTAAGATCATAGGCGTACATGTACGGGCACTCTCGGTTTTTTTTTGGGGGGGGGATGGGGGCGGGAACGGGGGGTGATGGCCTTCTTGCCCGAAAAATTTACTCAATACGCGAATGTATGAGTGTTGAAATGGTGATGCAAAAGCATTCAAATCACCTAATGAAACAAAAACGTTTACATTTCAAACCGCTATACCGCGTGGCTTGAAATTTTTGCGGGATTTTAATTATTTCGCCGATTTTGGATTTTTCGAGTTTCGCGGGAATAAATTTTCACGAATTTGGATTTTAAACTTTACTCTTGGGAATAATTTTCCGCGGATATCATGTGCGGCACTTGAAAGTGACAAAACGGATAGCCTACGAGTAGTCCCTCTTTCGCTTAGTCCGTTGAGCGAGACGCAAAAGAAACCCGAGAGAAAAAAAATTTCGCGTGAGATCCTGGGGGCGAGTCTCGCCACCAGGATCTCACGCGGCCATTTTTTTTCTCGCGGGTTTCGCGTTTCGCATAACCTGCGATCAGGCGTCCCTTATGTTTTTTGTCGCGACAAAAAATGTAAGACAAAAATGTAAGGGACCCCTGATCACAGGTTACGTTTCGCACGACGGACTAAGCGAAAGAGGGACTACTCGAAGTCTACAAAACGGAAGCCATATTTTCGTTACACTGTTTTTCAACCTATTTCATTGAAATTCAGCAATGTGAATGAAAGGCGTTGATTTTTGCAAAAATTTTTTGGGGGCGACAGTTTGCTTTCACGGGATTTGATTTCTGCAAATCGATGAAAAGTCCACGAAGTTCGCGAAAACAAGATCCCACAAAAATTTCAGCCACACGGTAACTCGAACAATAGCTATATATCTATCAATCAATTATACTCTAACAACAGTCTAAATCCGAGTAACATTATTAACAGAAAAAGTTCTAAAAAAGGTTATTAACTAGAAAGTTTTGGAAATCACGCTAAGAGCATTATTTTGTAATTGTAATATTTTCTCGTGTCGTTGCCCGAATCACGAGCGTTTTGCCCTAAAAATCACATTCCGTAAGTGGGGAGGGGGATCTGCAGCCCTCCTCGTCCCCCTCCCCCCTGCAACCCGTATTCCTATGGCTCAGACAGATGTGATTTTCTTCCTAAATATTTTAATTATAATTTCTGTCCAGACCTGTGAGTCTTATCGGGTTACGGTAACTGTTAATCTCATCATCTAAACAGACTGATAGGGCCTGGTTTAAAACCTGTATAAACCAATGAAACAATACTGAGCCAGGCACAAACATCTGAGACGTTGACATAATGTGCGTAGTTACAAATTGAAAGTAGCAACAATTTTACGTGTAATAGTAGCTTTAATTTTGTCTGCCGCACACTGAAATACGATTTTGACTCAGGCATGTCTGTGAACTTTGTTTCAAATGTATCTATCTGTAGGTCGTTTGTTCAACCAAACCTAATCCATGCCAAAGCCTTTCACCTGTTTATGCAGTTTTGGACCTTGAAACCACGGGACTGGATAGAAAAACAGACCGCATCATACAAATAGGCGTTGTTAAAGTTGAAAACAATGTTTGTAAACCGTGGATGGCGTATGTGAATCCTTGCAAACCAAGAGAGGAACAAATGAGAGCTTACAACGTCCACAGAATATCGCCGGAGTTTCTTCTAGGAAAGCCAACGTTTGCCGACGTGGCATCGAAGTTGTGTGAGTTCTTGGAAAATGCTGAGTATGTTGTGTGCTATAACTGCGAGTTTGACTGGAGTCTATTGATGGCTGAGTTGGACAGACTGCAAGATAACGAAGAAAACAAAGCTCTTATGAGGAAGATCAAATGGGTCGACCTTCTTAGATTTGCGATCAATTCATTCCCCGATCTCTACAGTTATAAATTATCGACGTTATTAGAGAAGTTTTCGATACAAATTAAAAAAGCACAAAGCCTTCTTTATCTTTATCAGTCTTGTGTTACGACAGGAGATCATCAAGAGTGTGAAGTGTTTTCCTTGTTCGAACAGGGACAGAAAGAAAACTTTGAAGAAAGCCAACATGATGCTGTATGTGACTCGCTTGCAGCTCACTCACTCCTGAAAAAACTTCTGGAGAAAAACGGTTACTCCAATATTGCTGACCTCGTTGAAAATTTTCCACAGTGTTTAATTGATACGGAATTGTTTCTTGCTTTGGAAGTGAAGTGGAATGAGAGGAAAACGTCTGACGAAGAACTGAAATCTTTTGCAGCACGTGCGGAGAAATTTTATTGCACCATGCCTTCGCTGAGAGGAAAAACGCTTCAAGAATTGTCTGTAGGTAAAATAGAAAAAGTGCTGTTTTCGAGAGCTGAAAAGGATGAAAGGGTTTGTCTTCTGTACAGAGCTGCCGTGTTGAACAAAGGGAGCTATTCACAGAAACGTAAAGCAGATTCATCTGACTCAAGTGTTAGCCTCAAAGAAACAAAAACAGAGTAAAATCTTGTTCTAGTAAGCTTATATTAATATGGGTTTTCTCTCCAGTACAATTAAACCGTGCATCAGGGTTATGCATTTTTCTTGATCTGCTCCTGTTTTTAATGAAGATGAAGAAAATAGAGAGTACAAGATGTGTGATTTGAAGAATACAGCCATTTTCATTTTTATCATCTTGACGCATGATTTGTCTTAGCCATTTTATTTAATAATCAAAACGAGAGTTTTTATCCGTGTATTCTGTTCCAACATCCTTATTTTTCCAAGAAACCATCATGATCTTGTTAGGTTAGCAATTTTTGTCACTAAAACAATAAACCATGAAATACGTGATAAATAATATATTCTCGACATCGCTGGCCGGAGTTATAAATCAATAAAAGAAAAAAATCATAAACTATATATATCTCGCCTCGAAACCGTTCCGCAGAGGTGTGGATCAACTATGTGCGGCTTTCCCTTGAGAACTATACATCCATAAAACAGTGGCGGATCCAGACCTTGAGCTAAGCGGGGGGGGGGGGGGGGGGGGGGGTGGTTGATTTACCTGCCCTGCTGCCTTTTCTCCCTTCGGTCATTTCTTCTTTTTTACCCAAAATAAGAGGGGGCCGATCCCCCCCCCCCCCCCGGGCCCTTCCCCTAGACCCGCTACTGTAAAAGTCTTGGAGTCGATTTACTTGAGTGTCAATATTCATCTCAACCAGCTTAATTCTTCTTGGAATTCGAGATTCTAGGAATTTGACTTTCTTAGAAAACATCGGAGTGATTAGGTAGTTTACACCACGAAAACTCGTGACTTGCATGTTTCCTCCAGAGCAGCCAATCTTTCAGCTGCCAATGAATTGAGTGCTTTGTTCTGGGAATTTTACGAGTGCAAGGGGTCATTTTCTAGGAAAAAATAGCAAAGCTTTGCAATTTGATCCTCAAGCTTCTAAACATAGTATTAGTGCTCTATCTGACAAACAACTGAAATATATCTTCCTTCAACGTTATTGCAGTGGATTGGCCACAACAAGCTTTAGTGAGTAGTGCCAAAATACATGTGAGCTACGTGAAATATGAGCATAACCGCTCGAGTGAACAGCTCGCTCGATCGTCAATCGAAAGTGACTCTTGAACTCATCAGGGAAGTAAAGAGGTACCGTATTAAAATGTAGTCGCGGACTCCTTTTAAATTCTTACGATAAAAGGTATCAAGTATTGTCGCCCTCACCTAATACATCGTTTATTTTGACTTCAGAGTCGCTGAGCAAACCCCAAAGCAAGTATAAAATAAAGATAAAAGAGTCCTCCGCTTTATCTCGTATATTCGCGCGAAACTTGGAACCCGATGGCTTGGGAATGGAACGAACCGGAAAATTACAGTTCCATTCGTCGCATGGAATACCAGGAATTTTCAAACCGGAACATTTGGTCGAATGGAAAGCGCCCTAGATTGTTCAAGCCTCGCTTTCATTCGATTGTGCAGTCAGGCGTGCTTTTCCGAGAAAGCTTCAAAATGTTTCCGGGTATTTGAAGTTAAAGGAGAAGGAGAATTGTTGCAAATTTAATCGTTTGAAATAGTGAAATCGGAAGACTAAACATTCTTGATTGAAGGAGATAGCGTCTTTCTGGTGGTATCTTCTGGGTTGAGAAGAACACAAGAAGAATTTGTTCGAACCAAGCACTGCCTTGCAAGAATCGGTTCGCGGAGTTGCCAGTTCGCCGGCTTTTAAAATTCTAATCAAGGTATGCAATTCACATATATGAAATGTTTCGTTTAACTAGTAACTTTCCCTGGTAACTTGCATGATATGCGACCATTTTTTGACTTTTCTTTAACATAGTCAAACGAGTGTTAGGCCTGGTTTAAACGTCGCATTTTACATGCATCGAATCAAATACTAATTTTAGTCGACTCGAATGAATACGTTCGGCTGATTTGATTTAAACGTCGCATTATTTTGCCGAATGAAATTGCTGAGCGCGAGCGACGTGTTTTAAATTCCCATTAGAGCAAACATAAATTACTTACATAATTTCAGTTCGATTCGGCACATGTAAAATGCGGCGTTTAAATCAACTACCGAACTTCAGTCGAATATTCGACTGGATCAGTCGAATATTCGACTAACTTGTTTCAATTCGATGCGAGTCAGTCGAATATTCGACTGATCCAGTCGAATATTCGATTGAAGCTCGGTAGTTGATTTAAACGCCGCATTTTACATGTGCCGAATCGAATTGAAATTATGTAAATAATTTGTTTGTTCGAATGGGAATTTAAAACACGTCGCTCGCGCTCAGCAATTTTATTCGGCAAAACAATGCGACGTTTAAATCAAATCAGCCTAACGTATTCATTCGAGTCGACTAAAATTAGTATTTGATTCGGCGCATGTAAAATGCGACGTTTAAACCAGGCCTTAGGAACTCCCTAGCTCAGAATTGTTATTGTTTAAAATCCGAAATAACCGGTATTTATAAGGTCAAGTTGAAACTTTTTATACTTGACAGTACTAGTGCGAGCCATCGCAAATGTTTTGGAGGATAAAACGATTAAGTGAACAGCCTTACACGTAGCGGAGATTTCCTTCGATCGTTATGGTGCAATTTAATTTTAGCGCCTGATTAGCATTTAGTTTGAGATCAAAATTTGGCGAGGGAATATAAAGATCAGGGCCTGTTCTTATGAGCCCGATCAACGCGATTTCTGAGATCTCGTCTCGCCACTCTCTTCTTTGTAAAAATATCGATGTGTTCATGAGAGACCGAGCTGGCCCGGTTAACCGGACGAAGATTTTCCCATATGAACACTCCACTCCTCAGTGACCGGGACGAAACTTTTTCTGAAACAAAATAGCTTGGCTCCCACAACATAGCGGCCAAAATGGCATAATTTTGGTCTTGTATGTATTTCCACTTTAGGAGTATGTGAATTAGCTTTATTAAACCGCGCAGCCGGAGGCTGGGCGGTTTCTTGCTCTGCTCGCGGTTTATTTTTTTTAACCGCGCAGCCGAAGGCTGGGCGGTTTCTTGCTCGGCTCGCGGTTTATTAAACCGCGCAGCCGGAGGCTGGGCGGTTTCTTGCTCTGCCTTCGGTTTTTTTTTTTTTTTTTTTTTTTTTTTTAGTCATGTCGGTGACTATATCCAAACCTCCGCGGATGATGTCATTATCAGCCAATTACAGGCCATTTCTCAGTTCTTTTCGTCATATCCCCCCTCAGGAGGGTTTTGTCAAGTTAGCGAATTAACTGTTTAGACAAAAGAATGGCCGCCGACGGGAAAAATGTTTATTTGGTCAAACTTGGCCCAAAATCCTTCGGAGATGGGCGCAGGACATTTGCAAGGATAAAGCATCTAATTTGGTACCAGCTGCTGGCTACTAAGGCTGAAATTATCCAGAGTTAAGCTGTATTTTCGTTTTGCGTGCGAAACAGAAGATTTCGTAATCTGGAATTTTTGTTTCTGTTTACTTTCGAAGGGAATATTCAATGCGCTATAAAGGTATTACTTCTGGCCATGGATCACGCTGACGGTGATAAATGTAAGATCGTGTTTACTTCGCCAGAAGCTATGATGGAATTTTCTGGGGAAAAAAGTTAAAACTTAGCCTTTTATCATGTTTTATAGCGCTCGTCATAAACCCTTTTAACATATGTAAATTGATAGTCGTTTGAAAGGTCAAGGTATTTTTTCCTCAGACATAAACAAATTCTCCGATTACAAGTCACGCTAGACTCGCTTCAGGCAAAGAATGTTTCCATATCTCAAACTGCCCTCTCCCTATTCACGTAGACTCGCATGAAATTTCTAAGTTTCTTGACACAGAGACTTAGTTTCTGCTCAACAAATGTTGTCAAAGTGCAAGTCTCTTCAATTTTAAAGGGAAAAAAAATTCGTCGAGGCGAGGTGGATTTGAACCCGGAACTCACTAGACCACCGAAGATACACTAAAAACGATTGGTTTAATTTAAGTACCTAATCAGAAACCCGAACGCTTTAAAGAAGCTAACCATTAATCCCTGCATTAACCCTAACCCTAATCAGTTTTTTCAGTGCTCAGGCCTATAATCAGTATTTACTTTGTGTACGCATCACAAGGTATCCAAGGGTGGTTTGAGATATGGGAACACTCCTAACCATCTTTAAATTGTTTCCGGGTAATGTTTTCTCGCAAAACGTTGTTGCTAAATATTACGTAATATTTTTGTGAGCGCAAAAGAGTTCAAAAAGCGCGGTTTTAATTTTTTTAAAAATTCTTGTTTTTTTTTTTTTCCTTGTCGGTGAGCAGACCCAAACTCCCACTAGCTCGGCCAAATGTCGTCACTGGATGATGTCATCATCAGCCAATTACATGCCCTTTCTCAGCTCTTTTCGTCAAAACCCCCTCAGGAGCATTTTGTCAAGTTAGCTTTGGTCAAAATTGGGCCAAACTCCGTTGGAGATGCACATCAGGACATTTGCAAGGATAAAGAATGACACTTAGGACCAGTTGCTGGCTACTAAGGCCGAAATTTTCCAGAGTTAAGCTGTATTTTCGTTTTGCGTGCGAAACAGAAGATTTTGTAATCTGGAATTTTTGTTTCTGTTCACTTTCGAAGGGAATATTCAATGCGCTATAAAGGTATGACGTCTTGCCATGGAACACGCTGACGGTGATAAATGTAAGATCGTGTTTACTTCGCCAGAAGCAATGATGGAATTTTCTGGGGAAAAAAAGTTAGAAACTTAGCCTAAACCCTTTTAACATATCTAAATTTATATTCGTTTGAAAGGTCAAGCTATTTTTTTCATTAGACGTAAACAAACCTCTCGGATTACAACACGCTATGCAAAGAATATAATCATTGAATCACGCAACTTGTACTGTCCACTTTCGCTGTGGAATCGATTACGCAACTTATGATCTGTTGACCCGTTAATACTGAATAAAAATCTGAAAAATCCAGAGCTTTGTAGTGTGCACTGTGGAGATGAATTTGGCTTGGAATTTTACTGGAACGGAGCGCTTAACCCTTCGCTTCGAGAAGGAGTGACTTCAAATCCGAGTATGTAGCTTTTACTCTTCTTACGAGAGGAAACTCAAAAAGTGATAAATCGCTTAAAAGGGTTCGGATCGCGCTGAAACGCAGGATGACTATAAAAAAGACAACAAGGCATTGAGGTCGGTTACTCTTATTACACTGAAAATTTACTAAAACTTAGGCTAAAATGTCTATTGACGTTTGTCGTGTGTCATTTCTGATGTTATTAAAAAGCTGTATGTTCACCTCGTTAGACCTCTCAAGTATGGTCTACTCATCTTATTTGTATGTATAACATAATGTACATGCATATAATGTATATGGCAGTGCTAGGCTGTACAACGTCGGGCGACTAAGCTCATCGTTGGGAATAGGATTTCTTACAAAGAACGTTTGAATAAGACTCTGAAGACTGGTCTAATGTAGCTATCTTCTAGACGAATCTATTTACTCCATTTTTTCATTCAAATGCCTGCATAGTTATTATGGCCTCGATATCTCTAATTATCTGCAGTTTTATAATTCTGAGCATGAACCCGATATTTTGAGGAACACTGAATTAACTTTTAAAACTAACTATGCAGGAACAGAATTATTAAGGTCGTCTTTTTGTTTCCTAGAATTGCTCGTCTTTGGAATAATTAGGCTCGATTACCAGCCGCTTTTCGGGAAATGAGCCCGCGCTCCTCCCCCCGAATGCACGGCTGGACGCGTGAGGATTATTTTGTTAGTCTTAACCAATCAGATAACTGCCCACAGATTTTTGTCGGGCATAAATTATCTCGCCAGCCTGAATTGCGGCCCGTGATGGCAGACGATGTGGAATTGATAAATGGTATACAAGAGGACTTCAGGGACAATTAATAACGAAAGTTTAAAGATTCACAACGAAAAACGCTAGAAAGATTTGTCAATAGCCAAGATAGGTACATTTTTCAGTAACAAATTAAGTCAACAAAGAGTTAGATCAAGGTAGACGTTGAGCTCAAGAGACGAACCAGTCAGGCAGATAGAAGTATTACGATTTATAAGGATATCGACACCAGTCTTTGGTGAACCCGACAAAATTATTTTTTAAATGAACTACATCGTGGGTAAAAGCAAACCGACTAGCGAAACATACGTGACAAATTGCGGCAGAAACCATGCACATCAACACGTCACCTTTGACAGATCTTGACATGCATGACCAGTTTGCTAAACCACAGTCGAACGGCATCCTCTACTCAAAAAACGAACTCTTCCATAGAATACAGCATTCGTGCATACAGCGCCCTTCGGCAGCAATAATGTAAAACAAAATAGGTTGGAAAGGGCAAAATAAAAAAAAATATAGAACGGCAAATGCACAAATGTTTAGAGCCGTAGGTTGTAATCAGATAACGTTTCCGGCGACCAGGGGCACCCCATGAATTAAGCTATGAATTGACGTCACAGACATGGTTTCTCCCTCACGCGTCCAGCCGTTCTCGGCTCGGGGAGGGTAGACCAGACACGAGAGAACGGCGAAAATCGAGCCTATGGAATAATTTACCTATATCTATTAGGAAGAGGGAATCACAAATCAGTGTTCAAAAAAGACCTAAGACTCTACTGTTTTGCTACTGATAGCAGAGATTTAATGTAAATGTTATTTAATTTCAGTCAGCATTATTTTTGTAATACATAATATTTTACTATGTTCATTTTATAATACTGCCTGTCATTATGTATATTTTATTCATATTCTTGTTTTACATATATTGTTTCTGGTGTGGTGGCCTTTATCACCAGGGAAGTTCATTCCTGTTGCTAGGTCTTCCAGCAGCTATTTATTTATATGTTTGTACGTACACATATTTATCTGCTGTAAAATTATTAAGTAAAGGACAAACCCTTTGTAACATAACACCTTCATATGCTGAAAGGCGAGAGTCACGTTTCGCGTAATTGAAGTCGGTTGTTATGTAACAGTAGATGACTGCGGTAACTATATCACGTTTCACGAGCTGAACGCTTGCGTAAAGATTAAAAAGATAACAAACGCGCAGTCGGACAGTGTGAGTAACCGTGAGTTTTAAAGCGTGGTACCATATCGAAAACCCGAACGCTATAAAGAAGCTAACCATTAACCCCATGCATTAACCCTAACCCTTAAAAGTATTGTCAGTGCTTAGGCCTATAATCAATATTTACTTTGTGTAAGCATCACAAGGTATCCAAGGGCGGTTTGAGATATGGAAACAAGTCCTAACCATCTTTTAAATTGTTAACGGGTAATGTTTTCTCGCAAAACGGTGTTGCTAAATATACCGTAATGTTTTTGTGAGCGAAAAAGAGTTTAAAAAGCGCGGTTTTAATTTTTTTTAAAATTCTTGTTTTTTTTTAGTTTTGTCGGTAGGCAGACCCAAACTCCGACTCACTCGGCCAATTGTTGTCACCGGATGATGTCATCATCAGCCAATTACAGGCCATTTCTCAGCTCTTTTCGTCATATCCCCCCTCAGGAGCATTTTGTCAAGTTAGCAAATTAACTTCTCGGACAGAACATGGCCGTCAGTGAGATATGTTTATTTAGTCAAAATTGGGCCAAACTCCGTTGGAGATGCACATCAGGACATTTGCAAGGATAAAGAATGTAGCTTAGGACCAGTTGCTGGCTACTAAGGCTGAAATTATCCAGAGTTAAGCTGTATTTTCGTTTTGCGTGCGAAACAGAAGATTTTGTAATCTGGAATTTTTGTTTCTGTTCACTTTCGAAGGGGTTATTCAATGCGCTATAAAGGTTTTACGTCTGGCCATGATGGAACACGCTGACGGTGATAAATGTAAGATCGTGTTTACTTCGCTAGAAGCAATGATGGAATTTTCTGAGGAAAAAAAGTTAAAACTTAGTCTTAGTCGTGAAAAACCCTTTTAACATATGTAAATTGATAGTCGTTTACAAGGTCAAGGTATTTTATCCTTAGACATAAACAAAATTCTCCGATTACAAGTAACGCTAGACCCGTCTCATGCAAAGAATGTTTCCATATCTCAAACCGCCCTCTCCCTATTCACGTACACTTGCATGAAATTTCTAAGTTTCTTGACACAGAGACTTAGTTTCTGCTCAACAAATGTTGTCAAAGTGGAAGTCTCTTCAATTTTAAAGGAAAAAAAAAATTTGTAGTGACGAGGTGGACTTGAACCCGGGGCACTAGCTCGGCAGTCTTTCACTCTAACCACTAGACCACCGAAGAAACGCTACCGGCACAAGGTTTAATTTAAGTACCATATCGAAAACCCGAACGCTATAAAGAAGCTAACCATTTAGATTGCAAAACAGTCGTATTTTTTGCGACGGTCCATATTCGAACGAAAGGTCTGGCGCGAGGATCACAAGGTATCCAAGGGCGGTTTGAGATATGAAACAAGTCCTAACCATCTTTTAAATTGTTTCCGGGTAATGTTTTCTTGCAAAACGTTGTTGCTAAATATTACGTAATGTTTTTGTGAGCGCAAGAGTTAAAAAAGCGCGGTTTTAATTTTTTTTTAAATTCTTGTTTTAGTTTGGCCGAGTAGTCTACCGACAGTTGGAATCTTAGAAATTGTAAGCTTTCCAGCTGACTTAACCTTACACTTTGAAATGCACCATTGAACTCTTATTACATGTCATTAAGCTTTCATTTCATTTCAGCACCCTGTCATATCAGACAATTAACAATGGCCCGATTTATATTGAAGAGGGATCGTCCGTCGAGAAAGATCATCCGTCTAGTGTAAATACGGGAGGGACTATGAGATGAACTATCGATGTATCGTGTGACTCGTCCCGTGTTTATACCGTGTTTATAGTTTATTGAAAACAGCAGCTGGATTCTTGTAACGCGGTGTAGTTTTCGTGGATGGTCCGTCTTCTTCCCGCATTATAGACCTTAAGCACCACGACGGGAGCCACGACGACGGCATACCGGAATCACGTTTTCTGTTCCGTTCATGCGCAGAAACTAAATAACTGATTGCAATCCAGTCCGCCGTCGTCCGCACGTTGACGCCACATTCACTGTTTTGACGTAGTGGCGACAACGTCGTAGTTCATTGCAAAGTTTTTAGTCCTTTTCTTTGATTTATCGTTTTTTTTTTCTTACGACACATAAAGAAGTACCTTTCTGGTGTTTGTTGTTAAAGTTTTTTGAGGAGAAATTCTACAATGAACATCCCTGAGGCAGGAAAATGCTCTATAGCACACAGTTGACACGAAGCTCTCGGAACGTCGTCTCTGATTGGTCAACTATTTCGCTTCCGTTGCAGTGGTTGCAATAAGTTCATTGGTTTGTTTTACAGTAGACTATTGTTCTGCTGTTCCTTTCGCGTTTCGCATTGCACTCTTCTTTTACATCGTATGTTGTAGCGTGTGATTTATACTGAGGTGGTTGGCGATTTCTGGTGAGGGGGTTGGCGATTTATATTGAGGTGGTTGGTGATTTAGATTTCTGGTGAGGTGGTTGGCGATTTATAGTGAGGTGGTTGGTGATTTTTAGTGAGGTGGTTGTGATTTAGTTCACTCAGTTTCGTTGGTTGTAATTTAGTTCGCTGTTTCGCATCGTGTGTTGTGCTTTTAGCGTGCGATTTATAGTGAGGTGGTTGTGATTTAGTTCGCTGTTTCGCATCGTGTGTTGTGCATACTTTTAGCGTGTGATTTATAGTGAGGTGGTTGTGATTTAGTTAGCTGTTTCGTCGGTTGTGATTTAGTTCGCTGTTTCGCATTACATCGTGTGTTGTGCTTTTAGCCTGCGATTTAGTGAGTTAGTTGATGGCTTGGAGCGGCAGAGGACAGGGTGCTTGCCCAAATTGCCGCACAACATATTCCAGTAGATGGAAACCTTCCAATTGTTCCAAGTGCAGCTTCGAACTCGGAGATTCTGCTCCAGTTCCAAAGGCACAGAAGATGTGTTGTCCTCCTGCTGTAAACATATGCGGTGGACTGTATTCGATACGTACAAGTTCTAGTGATAATAATGAAGTGGCAGACCTGCGCGACTCCCATTCACGTGTAATAGCCAGTTAGAGCTTAGCTCGCACGAGTATATCCTTTAAGGATCTGCCCCTTCTGTACGAGACAATGGGGGGATCTTTGAATATTCTTCTAAGCAATGGCTGTTGTTGTATTAAATGCCAGTTCTGCATAAGTATATGCTTAAAGGCACTGATGAGCGATATTGTGTGACAAAAGGCAAGATTCGCGTATTTGCTTTCTGTTTCTGTTGTAGGGCGTCTTTTCTCTCCTCAAATGTAATTTATGCGAGAGTGTTTGAAACAAGAGTTTCAGGGTACCCTCTTTCTATGAGATTTGTTTTAAAACTTTTTATAGCAGTTTTAAATGCTGCTTTGGAAGAGTTAGTGTGGAGAAGTCTAAGTGCTTCGCCTTTAACCCTTCTTGACCCCTGGTGGGTGGCAGCTTGAGAAATGCGTGTACTGAAATGTTTCAGTAGCTTTGAAATGAGTTTTAATGTCTAGTTTAGACTCTTTTGCAAATCGTTCGCCTTTGTAAACTTTTGTGTCGAGGAACGTGGTTTCCGTGTCGGAAACTTCAGCCGTAAACTTGATAGTAGGATGGTGGCTATTTACTTGTGCAATGAATTGCGTGACTTCGTCTTTGTTTATATTCCAGATAGAGAATATATCGTCAATGTACCTTTTCCAGGCTAGTGGTTTTTTAGCGCTTCGTTCTAGCATTTGTGATTCTACCTTTCCCATAAAGATATTGGCAAAGGCGACTGCCATTTTAGTACCCATGGTTGTTCCATGCGTTTGGAGGTAGTTTTTTTCCAGTGAACTAGAATGAGTTTTCTTGTAGAATAAGTTCAAGCGCTCTCTTGAGATATTGTGTTGGGATGGTGGATTCTCCTTCATAGAAGGATTCGTATGCATTGCATACTGTTTCTATCCCCTCCTCTTGAGGAATGTTTGTGCATAGACTTGTTGCGTCCATTGAAACAAGGATAGCGTTATAAGGAACTCTCGTTCTTTCTATGAAATTGATGAAGTCCGTCGAGTCTTTAAGATATGACTCTTGTTCTTTTGCTATGGGTTGAAGGAGTTTGTCCACAAATGCAGACAACCTTTCAGTCGGACCATCGCATCCAGAAATTATTGGTCTCCCAACCGGGGTTGGTTTATGAATTTTTGTAAGCGTGTAGAACACTGGCGTGCGAGGCGGGTTAGGTGTTTGACAGAACCATTTGTTGGTCATGTCATCAATATAGTGGAGTTCAATATAGTGGAGTTCTTTAACTAATTGTTGAACTCTAAGCGATGTTTCTACAACCATAGGACGTTCAAGGGGTTTGTAGTGTTCAGGGTTGTCTAACTGGATTTGTCCTTCGCGGATTTTATCTACAGTGTTCAAAACAACCGTTCGTGTGTCCTTGTCTGCTTTTTTAAGATTGATGTTGGGATTTTCCCGCAGCGTTTTCAACGCCTTTCGTTCTGTGTCAAGCAGATTGTCCTTTATGGGTTTTGTTCTGGCTGTATTTCAGCAAGTTGAACTTTAACCTCTTCTAAGTAGCTTTCTAGAGCCACTGATTTTTGAACCGGCGGTATCCAGTTAGATTTAACATGGAAAGGATGCGGTTCGTTGTCTTCCCCAAAGAAAATGTATTGTAGGCGCATTCTTTTTGCGAAATTTTCGAAGTCCTTTAAAAAGTGGCTCCTAATTTGTGTCTCATTTTCTTTTGGTGTGGGGATGAATTTGAGACCCTTGGCTAACAAGTTGGTCTGGTCGCTTGTCAGCGCTATGTTTGAGAAGTTTTTTGTTTGCCCGGGGGGTGGGGGGTACTCCCAAGAATTTTGGATAGGGGTGTACCGCGAAGGTTCTTAAACCCTGACCCTATTTAACGACTAAGAAAGCGAAAATTGATACCCTATTCAAGGCAATTAAACCTCTGTTCTTCTGTTGCAAAAGCATTTTGTTAATACTTAAAAGGATACATCAAGTTTAAAAAAAAAATTCGTATAGCGGGCGTTTTCGCACTCCAGTATTAGATAATACAATTTAGCTACCCTATCTAACAACCACACCAGGAACACAGCAACGAAAGGGTCAAAAAAGATACCCTATTTAAGGACCGAGAACCTCAAAAACCATACCCTATTCCGCGGCACGTACCTATATAGCCCATATATGGGAGTACCCACCCCCCACCCCTGGGTTTGTTTGCCTCTGTTTGGGCATGTAAACGATCTTTTCGATCATTTTTTTTCTGCGTTCTTTTCGCTTTTTATTTTGTGTTTGAGATGGATTTATCTTCCCATGTCCCCGTTTTATATTACGAGAGTCAGAGAGGAGACAAGTATAATCTCTCTTCTGTTTATTATTGACATCCAAACTTGTTGACAATGGGACATGATCTCGGCTTTGAGTTCTTCGATTCTCTTCGACACCCTAGTTACAGTGTTTTCGTTAACAGTTTCTTTGGGCGCCGAGCGCGCGAAAGCTGTTGTTTTGGTTACAATGCTCTTTTGTTTTTTGTTGGCCTGAACTCTTTTTTCTTGCCTTATGGCTGTACGGAGGCCTTCGATGTTTCGATTGTGGAACCTTATTAAAGCTTGTACATATTCTTGCTCAGCTTTTGAGCGAAGACGTTTAATGTCTTTTCTGAATTCGCTGTCCGCCTTTATGTTGGCCCTGGCTCTGTACTGCAGTGACTTTGGGCAAGTCTGCCTTTCCAAGTGCTTTTTCAGTGATTTCAGCGCGTTCTGAGAATGTACAAGGTCTTTTTCCACTTCGCTGGGATTGACTCGTTCGCGTTTGCGATGGTTCTCTTGTTTGACCTTGTGTTCTTCGGCGTGGGTAGACTCCTCACTATCCGTTGACTCAAGCTCTGGATTGTCGGCATGCGGGTTCGTTCTCTCAGCTCTTTGGTTGTTCAGATTCGTCTCTTCGTCAGGTTCTTCCATAATGCAGTCATTGCTGGTTCCGGCGCGGTCAGCTAGTAGACCGTCTGTTGTTAGCAGGCTCATGGCCGTAGTATCTCAGGCAATACCGCGGTTTCGATCCTTCTGGATCTCGTCAGTTGTAATAATAATGGATTGTAACAAGGTGTCCACATTATACGAAGTTAACAAAACCATATTAATTATTAGGCCAATCACTGATCAACAAAACCAACCACTGACTTTATTTGCAATCCTATAATTCAGTAAGAGGATTAAATGCCAGTTTTGGGGAAGACTTTCAAAAGGATTTCATCCAATCAAAAACAAGCGCAAGCGTCCACGTTCACGTTATGTTGCTTAGAAACTACTAGGACGAAAATCGAAGGCTCAATCACTTCTCGGAAATGTGGTCGCATCAACTGGACCTTTTTTCCCAGCTAAATTAGAAATGATAAAGCATAGTTAAGTGGCCAAATTAGTTAATTTCCAATTGCTGTGACTGTCGCTGCGTTTCTTAATGTTAAGGCTGTGCGAACGAATTAACCCATCTATATCTAAATTGTTTAACGGAAATTAATTTTGTGACACCGGCATCCAAACTTTTAAAGAATCGGAAACGGAGTATTTTTTAATAATACCATCAATTAGAGATTTTATGATCGTGTTGTATATGGTACAATCTAGCTGATTCTGTTTTGCGTTTCCATTTTCGTTAGAACTGGAACGACGCTTCAGATTTTGTAACTACTGCATGAATTAGTGGAAGCTACATCTGTTTCGAAAATAAAATTTTAATTATTTTGTATTTTTTCAATTTGTGTTGATGCTTTTTAATTCAGTTGGGTCATTTTGGATCGTCACTGTTCAGTTCTTAACTAATTCCCGTTAAAATCGTCAGAGTTTGAAAATCAGCGTGAAAGTTGGTACTATTTTTATTGTCACCCTGTGTGTGTGTGTAAATCCCTATGTGATTCTCGCAACCACTGCAATCACCTGCCCCCCTGTCCTTGTATAATTCTGTATGACGCTCGCAACCACTGCAACCAAGAGTCTGCCAGTTCGTATATGTCTCTGCGCTACTCTTTTAACCACAGCAATCACTGCAACCAAGAGTCTGGCAGTTCGTATATGTCTCTGCGTTACTCTTGCAACCACTGCAACCGCTGCAACCAAGAGTGTGCCAGTTCGTCTATGTCTCTGCGTTACTCTCGCAACCACTGCAACCACTGCAACCAAGCGTCTGCCAGTTCGTATATGTCTCTGTGTTACTCTCGCAACCACTGCAACCACTGCAACCAAGGGTCTGCCAGTTCGTATATGTCTCTGTGTTACTCTCGCAACCACTGCAACCACTGCAACCAAGAGTATGCCATTTCGTCTATGTCTCTGCGTTACTCTCGCAACCACCGCAACCAAGAGTCTGCCAGTTCGCATATGTCTCTGCATTACTCTTGCAACCACTGCAACCAAGAGTGTGCCATTTCGTATGTCTCTGCGTTACTCTTGCAACCACTGCAACCGCTACAACCAAGAGTGTGCCAGTTCGTATATGTCTCTGCGTTACTCTCGCAGCCACTGAAACCACTGCAACCAAGAGTCTGCCCGTTCGTATATGTCTCTGTGTTACTCTCGCAACCACTGCAACCACTGCAACCACTGCAACCAAGAGTATGCCATTTCGTGTATGTCTCTGCGTTACTCTCGCAACCACCGCAACCACTGCAACCAAGAGTCTGCCAGTTCGCATATGTCTCTGCTTTACTCTCGCAACCACTGCAACCACTGCAACCAAGAGTATGCCATTTCGTCTATGTCTCTGCGTTACTCTCGCAACCACCGCAACCAAGAGTCTGCCAGTTCGCATATGTCTCTGCATTACTCTTGCAACCACTGCAACTAAGAGTGTGCCCTTTCGTATATGTCTCTGCGTTACTCTTGCAACCACTGCAACCACTGCAACCCAGAGTGTGCCAGTTCGTATATGTGTCTGCGTTACTCTCGCAACCACTGCAACCAAGAGTGTGCCACTTCGTATATGTCTCTGTGTTACTCTCGCAACCACTGCAACCACTGCAAACAAGAGTCTGCCAGTTCGTATACGTCTCTGTGTTACTCTCGCAACCACTGCAACCACTGCAACCAAGAGTCTGCCAGTTCGTATATGTGTCTGCGTTACTCTCGCAACCACTGCAACCAAGAGTGTGCTAGTTCGTATATGTCTCTGCGTTACTCTTGAAACCACTGCAGCCACTGTAACCACTGCAACCAAGAGTGTGCCAGTTCGTATGTCTCTGCGTTACTCTCGCAACTATTGCAACCAATCCAAGCAACTGCATAGTTGACCAATCAGAGACGACGTTCCAAAAACAAGAAAATTTCTATATTAATCCAATTAAAGAAGAACCAATGAAATTACTGCAACCACTGCAACGGAAGTAACATTGTTGACCAATCAGAGACGATGTTCCGAGAGCTTCGTGCCGACTCGAGTATAGCACAAGCCGCTAGTCGGCAAATTCACAGAAAACCGCAAGGTCGAAGAAATCTACTCGGTAAGATCTATTACATTTGTATCTTCTGTGCTTTAGTTTTCACTGATCCAGTTTACAGTCAAACTAAGTGAAGCGTACCCCTCAAGATTGCACTAATGAACTGATTATTTGAAACTTGAACCCGCTAGTCGTTTCAAGAATGCAATAACGAATTGATTATTCGAATATTGAACTCGCTCTTTCGATCCAAGAATACGGCTAACGGCTTTCGTTTTCGAAAAATCAATTCACTATTGCATTCTAGAAAAGACTAGTAGGTTTGAAACCTGAAAAGACGGACTATCGCGATAGCTCGTCTGGGTGGATGATCCGACGGTCTGCTTGCCCGTATTTATACACAGACGGATTATCAGACGAGATATCGTTCTTTGCCAAGCTCGTCCTCGACGGATGATCCGTCTCTAGTATAAATCGGGCCAATTATATCTATTAATACTTAACACTATGCTATAGAAAGCCAAACGGAATACAGTAAAGTCGCTGTGTACTCAAAGGTATTTTAATCAGCTTTGTCCCCATGCGCTGCGCATGTTAGCCTGAATTTCAGCCGCCTTTTCCTATCGCTAAGTCTCGAAAGAGAGACGACGTCTCTCTCCCGAGACTTAGCGAGAGGAGGATGTGGCTGAAATTCAGGCTATGCGCGTATGTCTTATTGAAGATTTGAAATTTGCAATTTTTGGGCCTTTTGGGAGTTTGCCGTCACATTTTGCAGGGTCAAAGATGTTGATAAAGATGTTCTTAGGGTTCAAAAAATTAAATGTGTCACCCAAGTATTTTTTTTTTTGTTCGTTTTTATGTTAAACGATCAATGTCAGTATCTGCGCAACTGCGCACCTACCCCTCCCCTAACTCTAACATGTTATAATAGTTAATAAGTTGATGTTACTGTTGGGTTAGGGGAACGGTAGGTGCGCAGTTGCCCAGATACTGATATTGATCCAACAATTGTATCACATTCATGCCGACACTTTGTGTTAGTATAATTAAATTTCCACAGTAGAAAATAAGAATTGGCGGTGATGGGCTCCTGGAATTGGACATTCCGATTGCTCGAAAAGCTTCTCATATGACGCTATATTCACCCCGCTAGAACTTGCTTACTAAGTTCACAATCTCTAGCAAGTAAACATGGCGGGCAGTTGTTGAATAAAGTTTTCATTTGTTCGAAAGACATCATTCCAAGTCGTACGTCCAGGATATTTGAAACGATGGGGAGTTTTCAGAATGAACGCTGTCACCCTTGGACCAAAAAACTTCTCAAGAACTTGTCTTCAAGGCTTTTAGGAATCCGGTAACCTCAGTGGTGGGCTGACAGCAGGTCAGATTGATTGACCAAATTTATTCTCTTCAAACTACAGCTACTCATTTTTAGGCGATGATGACAACTGTGAATGAGAACAACAACGACAAAACAAAAGTACCGGATTAATTTATTTTTCGTAGAGTTTCGCTCGTTTAGTGTTTTACTGCCAAACTCGATGACTGAGTAAATTGTTTAACAATCGTTGCAGTGTAAGCTTATCATTAAAACTTCTGCTGCATGCGTACATGCACTCGAACAATAGGCTCTTTGCCTGATTCGGTCACATGGTACAAAATCACAGTTGCTGTTACTCGTACCAGTTTACCGGGACCTGCGTTTGTTTTGGAAGTCCCACAGCGCAACTTGCTCACTAGCAAATGTGATTTTGTACCTTGTGACCGTTATTGGTAACAATTTTCTGAACTTCTCATCGGTCAATAATACTGCACAATATCAAACTGATGTTACAATATCATAATAGTACAGTACCAAATCATTGTTCAAAAAGTCGTGGTCACCTCCGTGACAAACTTGTTACCATAGCAACAGTTTTTTGAAACAACAACAAGTAAACTTTATTAATAATTAACAATTAAAAGGACATGTACAACTCGCATATATAGCGTACGCTAGTCGAGGTGAGTTGTGCAGGGAGAAAAAAAAGAAAAAGAAGAAAAATAAACCAATTTGTAACCTCAAATAAGAGACTATGAACCATGACAGGAATAAACTATAAATAAAATACAATCATTAGCATCCGGGGATAAATACGTTTACACAATTGATTGGTAAAAGGTAGCTTAATAACCTAAACAAACTAAACAAACTAAAAAGGCGAAGAAAGAAAGAGTGGGAGGAGGGAGAGGGAGCGCCTGCAATAGGCCTTTTGCAACAAACGATCACATGGTACAAAATCCGCCAAGCTGGATCGGAGGGCAAGCTCAATACTATTCCCGCACTGGGTGCAACCAGTTAAAACCACACTTTACTCGAACTTTATTAAGTGCTTATCATTCAAAAAGAAATTTTTGATTACAGAATTGTGATAAGCGTGGTAAGTAAGGACGGTTCAGACCGGGCCACCTTAAATAAGTTTAGAAAATTTCAATTAGTCGGAACCCTACCTACGGAACGTTAATTGTCTTCGTCACCTTTCCTTCATAGTAAAATACTATGAAGGAAAGGTGACGAAGACTATTTTTCCCAAAAACTACGTGTACGTATTAAGGACCACAAGAACTCGCCACATGGTAAGTTTGATCGATTTTTATTTCCATTTTCTAGCAAATTTTCAGACCTAAACCTCGCCTCATATGTTCTTTATAATTTACCGTGTTATGTCACGTGTCACGCACAGTGAGCCTGGGTTACCTATGGTTGTACCGGGAGCTTGTATCGATCTCTTGGTCCTTTTTTCACTGTTTAGAAACTCTACTTTGGCGGATTAAATTCAGTTCACCTTCACTTTTCTCTGTGCACCATCTCAAGCAGGTTTTGGTGGCATACATCCGGTGAAAAATTCGATACATACGGAGGTACTAATCAACAACAACAGAATTGCAGGTAACTGTAAAATTCAGTTGTAAAGTTTGCTTAAGATGTATAGAATTGCCTCTGGTTGTAACCAGAGGCTACTTCAAAGACATTGAACATTGAACTAACATTGAATTGAATTCACATTCAGGCATGAACAGTCTTTGCTCCTCAATAGTTTGATTTAAGATCTGTTTGTCTGATGGAAGTTACTGTATCCTAATGATTTCAAAAGACACAGTAATGGAAATGATGGTGTATTAAGCTGTTAAATCAAACTACAATGAAGGATTTCCTGATTGGTTTATTATGTTATTTTCCTTAGTTCTGCAGCTTGATTTGATGTTTCCCATTTTTTTTTTTTAATATGGATTTCCACATAAAACTTAGCAAACCTTTTCTGCATATTGTATTTTATTCATAGGATATTAAAGTAAAATTGGTATTGCTTCATGTATGGCATACTAACTTGAAGTAAAGAGAAAAACTGTCAAGTAGAACCCTGGCTTACAAGACACATGTATGTATTTATGACTATTTTGGGGGCCATGGGGACTTTTTAAGATTAATTTTTGTAAGAGCTATTGAAAAATTATATTTGCAAACAAATTTTAGCATTTCATTAGTCATTCGCTATATATACGTTACTTTACACATGTATATTATTGTACTGTAATCAAGGTGATGTGCAGATCTTTTTTCAGAGTGCTCAATAGCAAACTAGAGGGGATTATAATAGATGACAGACTGGGCAACTGTAAATTTGACTTGACATTTTATTGCTATTTAGTTTTAATTTTAATATTCGGTTTCAGGGTCCCTCTATATGGAATTGTATTGATAAAGACATAAAATTATCATCCAAAGCAATGTGTAAGAAAAACATTCAAGCCCAATATTTAAAAAAATACTAGCTTCGCCTCAATTCAATATATTTAAGGCTGTTTTGCTCTATCTTTTAATTCGTTATTGTTTTTATATTCCTCCTATTATACTTTACCCTTTATATTTCAATGTCTTAGTTTACTATTACTTCTATTTTCTTTTTTTTTTGTGATGTTTATGTGTGCGTATGTGTGTCCGACCTAAATTATCCTAAACAAATTGTGATACTGGCTGCCTGCCCCTTTTAACTTCCTAGTTATTTCAGGCAGCCAGACCCCCTATATCTATCTCTATCTATTTGAATAATTTATCTGCATGTAAGTTATGGGGTAAATAAAATTGTTGTGTTGTTGTTGTTGTTCATAGTACACAACTTGTGTGCAGACCGTACTCATCAGACAAAATTGCCAAATGAAAATTTATATTATTACACTGATTTGAAATACACATGTAATCATGCATTGGAAATATGATAGCTACAATACATGATTGCTCATTTACAAAAAAACACAAAGTTTGAAATTATCGATAAAGGCTGTTACTTTGTGTGACAAGAGGAGCTCTAAAAGTTAAGATTTAGCATTTGCCAGGAAGAATTTGTTTGCATGTCTACTCGAAGTTATCAGTTCATTCACTTTGTTCAGCAAGGCTAACTCAGGTTTACAAACTTAAGGCACTTCTTCCAGAGACAGAGGCTACGTTGATTTGAAGTGGAGTTATATGGGGCGGTTTGTTTTAAAATCTTTCAAGTGACTTTGACAGTAAGTCAAAGTTCAAAGTCACTTGAAAGATTTTAAAACAAACCGCCCCATATAACTCCACTTCAAATCAACGTAGCCTCTGTCTCTGGAAGAAGTGCCTTAAGTTTGTAAACCTGAGTTAGCCTTGCTGAACAAAGTGAATGAACTGATAACTTCGAGTAGACATGCAAACAAATTCTTCCTGGCAAATGCTAAATCTTAACTTTTAGAGCTCCTCTTGTCACACAAAGTAACAGCCTTTATCGATAATTTCAAACTTTGTGTTTTTTTGTAAATGAGCAATCATGTATTGTAGCTATCATATTTCCAATGCATGATTACATGTGTATTTCAAATCAGTGTAATAATATAAATTTTCATTTGGCAATTTTGTCTGATGAGTACGGTCTGCACACAAGTTGTGTACTATGAACAACAACAACAACACAACAATTTTATTTACCCCATAACTTACATGCAGATAAATTATTCAAATAGATAGAGATAGATATAGGGGGTCTGGCTGCCTGAAATAACTAGGAAGTTAAAAGGGGCAGGCAGCCAGTATCACAATTTGTTTAGGATAATTTAGGTCGGACACACATACGCACACATAAACATCACAAAAAAAAAAGAAAATAGAAGTAATAGTAAACTAAGACATTGAAATATAAAGGGTAAAGTATAATAGGAGGAATATAAAAACAATAACGAATTAAAAGATAGAGCAAAACAGCCTTAAATATATTGAATTGAGGCGAAGCTAGTATTTTTTTAAATATTGGGCTTGAATGTTTTTCTTACACATTGCTTTGGATGATAATTTTATGTCTTTATCAATACAATTCCATATAGAGGGACCCTGAAACCGAATATTAAAATTAAAACTAAATAGCAATAAAATGTCAAGTCAAATTTACAGTTGCCCAGTCTGTCATCTATTATAATCCCCTCTAGTTTGCTATTGAGCACTCTGAAAAAAGATCTGCACATCACCTTGATTACAGTACAATAATATACATGTGTAAAGTAACGTATATATAGCGAATGACTAATGAAATGCTAAAATTTGTTTGCAAATATAATTTTTCAATAGCTCTTACAAAAATTAATCTTAAAAAGTCCCCATGGCCCCCAAAATAGTCATAAATACATACATGTGTCTTGTAAGCCAGGGTTCTACTTGACAGTTTTTCTCTTTACTTCAAGTTAGTATGCCATACATGAAGCAATACCAATTTTACTTTAATATCCTATGAATAAAATACAATATGCAGAAAAGGTTTGCTAAGTTTTATGTGGAAATCCATATTAAAAAAAAAAAATGGGAAACATCAAATCAAGCTTGCAGAACTAAGGAAAATAACATAATAAACCAATCAGGAAATCCTTCATTGTAGTTTGATTTAACAGCTTAATACACCATCATTTCCATTACTGTGTCTTTTGAAATCATTAGGATACAGTAACTTCCATCAGACAAACAGATCTTAAATCAAACTATTGAGGAGCAAAGACTGTTCATGCCTGAATGTGAATTCAATTCAATGTTAGTTCAATGTTCAATGTCTTTGAAGTAGCCTCTGGTTACAACCAGAGGCAATTCTATACATCTTAAGCAAACTTTACAACTGAATTTTACAGTTACCTGCAATTCTGTTGTTGTTGATTAGTACCTCCGTATGTATCGAATTTTTCACCGGATGTATGCCACCAAAACCTGCTTGAGATGGTGCACAGAGAAAAAGTGAAGGTGAACTGAATTTAATCCGCCAAAGTAGAGTTTCTAAACAGTGAAAAAAGGACCAAGAGATCGATACAAGCTCCCGGTACAACCATAGGTAACCAGGCTCACTGTGGCGTGACACGTGACATAACACGGTAAATTATAAAGAACATATGAGGCGAGGTTTAGGTCTGAAAATTTGCTAGAAAATGGAAATAAAAATCGATCAAACTTACCATGTGGCGAGTTCTTGTGGTCCTTAATACGTACACGTAGTTTTTGGGAAAAATAGTCTTCGTCACCTTTCCTTCATAGTATTTTACTATGAAGGAAAGGTGACGAAGACAATTAACGTTCCGTAGGTAGGGTTCCGACTAATTGAAATTTTCTAAACTTATTTAAGGTGGCCCGGTCTGAACCGTCCTTACTTACCACGCTTATCACAATTCTGTAATCAAAAATTTCTTTTTGAATGATAAGCACTTAATAAAGTTCGAGTAAAGTGTGGTTTTAACTGGTTGCACCCAGTGCGGGAATAGTATTGAGCTTGCCCTCCGATCCAGCTTGGCGGATTTTGTACCATGTGATCGTTTGTTGCAAAAGGCCTATTGCAGGCGCTCCCTCTCCCTCCTCCCACTCTTTCTTTCTTCGCCTTTTTAGTTTGTTTAGTTTGTTTAGGTTATTAAGCTACCTTTTACCAATCAATTGTGTAAACGTATTTATCCCCGGATGCTAATGATTGTATTTTATTTATAGTTTATTCCTGTCATGGTTCATAGTCTCTTATTTGAGGTTACAAATTGGTTTATTTTTCTTCTTTTTCTTTTTTTTCTCCCTGCACAACTCACCTCGACTAGCGTACGCTATATATGCGAGTTGTACATGTCCTTTTAATTGTTAATTATTAATAAAGTTTACTTGTTGTTGTTACAAAAAAAAAAAACTGTTGCTATGGTAGCATGTTTGTCACGGAGGTGACCACGACTTTTGAACAATGATTTGGTACTGTACTATTATGATATTGTAACATCAGTTTGATATTGTGCAGTATTATTGACCGATGAGAAGTTCAGAAAATTGTTACCAATAACGGTCACAAGGTACAAAATCACATTTGCTAGTGAGCAAGTTGCGCTGTGGGACTTCCAAAACAAACCGCAGGTCCCGGTAACTGCGTGAACGACGTTAACAGCAACTGTGATTTTGTACCATGTGACCGATCAGGCAAAGAGCCTATTGTTCGAGTGCATGTACGCATGCAGCAGAAGTTTTAATGATAAGCTTACACTGCAACGATTGTTAAACAATTTACTCAGTCATCGAGTTTGGCAGTAAAACACTAACGAGCGCAAACTCTACGAAAAATAAATTAATCCGGTACTTTTGTTTTGTCGTTGTTGTTCTCATTCACAGTTGTCATCATCGCCTAAAAATGAGTAGCTGTAGTTTGAAGAGAATAAATTTTGGTCAATCAATCTGACCTGCTGTCAGCCCACCACTGAGGTACCGGATTCCTAAAAGCCTTGAAGACAAGTTCTTGAGAAGTTTTTTGGTCCAAGGGTGACAGCGTTCATTCTGAAAACTCCCCATCGTTTCAAATATCCTGGACGTACGACTTGGAATGATGTCTTTCGAACAAATGAAAACTTTATTCAACAACTGCCCGCCATGTTTACTTGCTAGAGATTGTGAACTTAGTAAGCAAGTTCTAGCGGGTGAATATAGCGTCATATGAGAAGCTTTTCGAGCAATCGGAATGTCCAATTCCAGGAGCCATCACCGCCAATTCTTATTTTCTACTGTGGAAATTTAATTATACTAACACAAGTGTCGGCATGAATGTGATACAATTGTTGGATCAATATCAGTATCTGGGCAACTGCGCACCTACCGTTCCCCTAACCCAACAGTAACACCAACTTATTAACTATTATAACATGTTGAGTTAGGGGAGGGTAGGTGCGCAGTTGCGCAGATACTGACATTGATCGTTTAACATAAAAACGAACAAAAAAAAAAATACTTGGGTGACACATTTAATTTTTTGAACCCTAAGAACATCTTTATCAACATCTTTGACCCTGCAAAATGTGACGGCAAACTCCCAAAAGGCCCAAAAATTGCAAATTTCAAATCTTCAATAAGACATACGCGCATAGCCTGAATTTCAGCCACATCCTCCTCTCGCTAAGTCTCGGGAGAGAGACGTCGTCTCTCTTTCGAGACTTAGCGATAGGAAAAGGCGGCTGAAATTCAGGCTAACATGCGCAGCGCATGGGGACAAAGCTGATTAAAATACCTTTGAGTACACAGCGACTTTACTGTATTCCGTTTGGCTTTCTATAGCATAGTGTTAAGTATTAATAGATATAATTGGCCCGATTTATACTAGAGACGGATCATCCGTCGAGGACGAGCTTGGCAAAGAACGATATCTCGTCTGATAATCCGTCTGTGT
Source organism: Platygyra sinensis (assembly GCA_019787425.1). Lineage (NCBI taxonomy): Eukaryota > Metazoa > Cnidaria > Anthozoa > Scleractinia > Merulinidae > Platygyra > Platygyra sinensis. The sequence goes on from JAHPZR010002416.1 coordinate 87,995, forward strand.
ATAAATACGGGCAAGCAGACCGTCGGATCATCCACCCAGACGAGCTATCGCGATAGTCCGTCTTTTCAGGTTTCAAACCTACTAGTCTTTTCTAGAATGCAATAGTGAATTGATTTTTCGAAAACGAAAGCCGTTAGCCGTATTCTTGGATCGAAAGAGCGAGTTCAATATTCGAATAATCAATTCGTTATTGCATTCTTGAAACGACTAGCGGGTTCAAGTTTCAAATAATCAGTTCATTAGTGCAATCTTGAGGGGTACGCTTCACTTAGTTTGACTGTAAACTGGATCAGTGAAAACTAAAGCACAGAAGATACAAATGTAATAGATCTTACCGAGTAGATTTCTTCGACCTTGCGGTTTTCTGTGAATTTGCCGACTAGCGGCTTGTGCTATACTCGAGTCGGCACGAAGCTCTCGGAACATCGTCTCTGATTGGTCAACAATGTTACTTCCGTTGCAGTGGTTGCAGTAATTTCATTGGTTCTTCTTTAATTGGATTAATATAGAAATTTTCTTGTTTTTGGAACGTCGTCTCTGATTGGTCAACTATGCAGTTGCTTGGATTGGTTGCAATAGTTGCGAGAGTAACGCAGAGACATACGAACTGGCACACTCTTGGTTGCAGTGGTTACAGTGGCTGCAGTGGTTTCAAGAGTAACGCAGAGACATATACGAACTAGCACACTCTTGGTTGCAGTGGTTGCGAGAGTAACGCAGACACATATACGAACTGGCAGACTCTTGGTTGCAGTGGTTGCAGTGGTTGCGAGAGTAACACAGAGACGTATACGAACTGGCAGACTCTTGTTTGCAGTGGTTGCAGTGGTTGCGAGAGTAACACAGAGACATATACGAAGTGGCACACTCTTGGTTGCAGTGGTTGCGAGAGTAACGCAGACACATATACGAACTGGCACACTCTGGGTTGCAGTGGTTGCAGTGGTTGCAAGAGTAACGCAGAGACATATACGAAAGGGCACACTCTTAGTTGCAGTGGTTGCAAGAGTAAAGCAGAGACATATGCGAACTGGCAGACTCTTGGTTGCGGTGGTTGCGAGAGTAACGCAGAGACATAGACGAAATGGCATACTCTTGGTTGCAGTGGTTGCAGTGGTTGCGAGAGTAAAGCAGAGACATATGCGAACTGGCAGACTCTTGGTTGCAGTGGTTGCGGTGGTTGCGAGAGTAACGCAGAGACATACACGAAATGGCATACTCTTGGTTGCAGTGGTTGCAGTGGTTGCAGTGGTTGCGAGAGTAACACAGAGACATATACGAACGGGCAGACTCTTGGTTGCAGTGGTTTCAGTGGCTGCGAGAGTAACGCAGAGACATATACGAACTGGCACACTCTTGGTTGTAGCGGTTGCAGTGGTTGCAAGAGTAACGCAGAGACATACGAAATGGCACACTCTTGGTTGCAGTGGTTGCAAGAGTAATGCAGAGACATATGCGAACTGGCAGACTCTTGGTTGCGGTGGTTGCGAGAGTAACGCAGAGACATAGACGAAATGGCATACTCTTGGTTGCAGTGGTTGCAGTGGTTGCGAGAGTAACACAGAGACATATACGAACTGGCAGACCCTTGGTTGCAGTGGTTGCAGTGGTTGCGAGAGTAACACAGAGACATATACGAACTGGCAGACGCTTGGTTGCAGTGGTTGCAGTGGTTGCGAGAGTAACGCAGAGACATAGACGAACTGGCACACTCTTGGTTGCAGCGGTTGCAGTGGTTGCAAGAGTAACGCAGAGACATATACGAACTGCCAGACTCTTGGTTGCAGTGATTGCTGTGGTTAAAAGAGTAGCGCAGAGACATATACGAACTGGCAGACTCTTGGTTGCAGTGGTTGCGAGCGTCATACAGAATTATACAAGGACAGGGGGGCAGGTGATTGCAGTGGTTGCGAGAATCACATAGGGATTTACACACACACACAGGGTGACAATAAAAATAGTACCAACTTTCACGCTGATTTTCAAACTCTGACGATTTTAACGGGAATTAGTTAAGAACTGAACAGTGACGATCCAAAATGACCCAACTGAATTAAAAAGCATCAACACAAATTGAAAAAATACAAAATAATTAAAATTTTATTTTCGAAACAGATGTAGCTTCCACTAATTCATGCAGTAGTTACAAAATCTGAAGCGTCGTTCCAGTTCTAACGAAAATGGAAACGCAAAACAGAATCAGCTAGATTGTACCATATACAACACGATCATAAAATCTCTAATTGATGGTATTATTAAAAAATACTCCGTTTCCGATTCTTTAAAAGTTTGGATGCCGGTGTCACAAAATTAATTTCCGTTAAACAATTTAGATATAGATGGGTTAATTCGTTCGCACAGCCTTAACATTAAGAAACGCAGCGACAGTCACAGCAATTGGAAATTAACTAATTTGGCCACTTAACTATGCTTTATCATTTCTAATTTAGCTGGGAAAAAAGGTCCAGTTGATGCGACCACATTTCCGAGAAGTGATTGAGCCTTCGATTTTCGTCCTAGTAGTTTCTAAGCAACATAACGTGAACGTGGACGCTTGCGCTTGTTTTTGATTGGATGAAATCCTTTTGAAAGTCTTCCCCAAAACTGGCATTTAATCCTCTTACTGAATTATAGGATTGCAAATAAAGTCAGTGGTTGGTTTTGTTGATCAGTGATTGGCCTAATAATTAATATGGTTTTGTTAACTTCGTATAATGTGGACACCTTGTTACAATCCATTATTATTACAACTGACGAGATCCAGAAGGATCGAAACCGCGGTATTGCCTGAGATACTACGGCCATGAGCCTGCTAACAACAGACGGTCTACTAGCTGACCGCGCCGGAACCAGCAATGACTGCATTATGGAAGAACCTGACGAAGAGACGAATCTGAACAACCAAAGAGCTGAGAGAACGAACCCGCATGCCGACAATCCAGAGCTTGAGTCAACGGATAGTGAGGAGTCTACCCACGCCGAAGAACACAAGGTCAAACAAGAGAACCATCGCAAACGCGAACGAGTCAATCCCAGCGAAGTGGAAAAAGACCTTGTACATTCTCAGAACGCGCTGAAATCACTGAAAAAGCACTTGGAAAGGCAGACTTGCCCAAAGTCACTGCAGTACAGAGCCAGGGCCAACATAAAGGCGGACAGCGAATTCAGAAAAGACATTAAACGTCTTCGCTCAAAAGCTGAGCAAGAATATGTACAAGCTTTAATAAGGTTCCACAATCGAAACATCGAAGGCCTCCGTACAGCCATAAGGCAAGAAAAAAGAGTTCAGGCCAACAAAAAACAAAAGAGCATTGTAACCAAAACAACAGCTTTCGCGCGCTCGGCGCCCAAAGAAACTGTTAACGAAAACACTGTAACTAGGGTGTCGAAGAGAATCGAAGAACTCAAAGCCGAGATCATGTCCCATTGTCAACAAGTTTGGATGTCAATAATAAACAGAAGAGAGATTATACTTGTCTCCTCTCTGACTCTCGTAATATAAAACGGGGACATGGGAAGATAAATCCATCTCAAACACAAAATAAAAAGCGAAAAGAACGCAGAAAAAAAATGATCGAAAAGATCGTTTACATGCCCAAACAGAGGCAAACAAACCCAGGGGTGGGGGGTGGGTACTCCCATATATGGGCTATATAGGTACGTGCCGCGGAATAGGGTATGGTTTTTGAGGTTCTCGGTCCTTAAATAGGGTATCTTTTTTGACCCTTTCGTTGCTGTGTTCCTGGTGTGGTTGTTAGATAGGGTAGCTAAATTGTATTATCTAATACTGGAGTGCGAAAACGCCCGCTATACGAATTTTTTTTTTAAACTTGATGTATCCTTTTAAGTATTAACAAAATGCTTTTGCAACAGAAGAACAGAGGTTTAATTGCCTTGAATAGGGTATCAATTTTCGCTTTCTTAGTCGTTAAATAGGGTCAGGGTTTAAGAACCTTCGCGGTACACCCCTATCCAAAATTCTTGGGAGTACCCCCCACCCCCCGGGCAAAACAAAAAAAACTTCTCAAACATAGCGCTGACAAGCGACCAGACCAACTTGTTAGCCAAGGGTCTCAAATTCATCCCCACACCAAAAGAAAATGAGACACAAATTAGGAGCCACTTTTTAAAGGACTTCGAAAATTTCGCAAAAAGAATGCGCCTACAATACATTTTCTTTGGGGAAGACAACGAACCGCATCCTTTCCATGTTAAATCTAACTGGATACCGCCGGTTCAAAAATCAGTGGCTCTAGAAAGCTACTTAGAAGAGGTTAAAGTTCAACTTGCTGAAATACAGCCGGAACAAAACCCATAAAGGACAATCTGCTTGACACAGAACGAAAGGCGTTGAAAACGCTGCGGGAAAATCCCAACATCAATCTTAAAAAAGCAGACAAGGACACACGAACGGTTGTTTTGAACACTGTAGATAAAATCCGCGAAGGACAAATCCAGTTAGACAACCCTGAACACTACAAACCCCTTGAACGTCCTATGGTTGTAGAAACATCGCTTAGAGTTCAACAATTAGTTAAAGAACTCCACGATTGCACTCAACTATATTGATGACATGACCAACAAATGGTTCTGTCAAACACCTAACCCGCCTCGCACGCCAGTGTTCTACACGCTTACAAAAATTCATAAACCAACCCCGGTTGGGAGACCAATAATTTCTGGATGCGATGGTCCGACTGAAAGGTTGTCTGCATTTGTGGACAAACTCCTTCAACCCATAGCAAAAGAACAAGAGTCATATCTTAAAGACTCGACGGACTTCATCAATTTCATAGAAAGAACGAGAGTTCCTTATAACGCTATCCTTGTTTCAATGGACGCAACAAGTCTATGCACAAACATTCCTCAAGAGGAGGGGATAGAAACAGTATGCAATGCATACGAATCCTTCTATGAAGGAGAATCCACCATCCCAACACAATATCTCAAGAGAGCGCTTGAACTTATTCTACAAGAAAACTCATTCTAGTTCACTGGAAAAAAACTACCTCCAAACGCATGGAACAACCATGGGTACTAAAATGGCAGTCGCCTTTGCCAATATCTTTATGGGAAAGGTAGAATCACAAATGCTAGAACGAAGCGCTAAAAAACCACTAGCCTGGAAAAGGTACATTGACGATATATTCTCTATCTGGAATATAAACAAAGACGAAGTCACGCAATTCATTGCACAAGTAAATAGCCACCATCCAACTATCAAGTTTACGGCTGAAGTTTCCGACACGGAAACCACGTTCCTCGACACAAAAGTTTACAAAGGCGAACGATTTGCAAAAGAGTCTAAACTAGACATTAAAACTCATTTCAAAGCTACTGAAACATTTCAGTACACGCATTTCTCAAGCTGCCACCCACCAGGGGTCAAGAAGGCCGCTTCTAAAGGCGAAGCACTTAGACTTCTCCATACTAACTCTTCCAAAGCAGCATTTAAAACTGCTATAAAAAGATTTAAAACAAATCTCATAGAAAGAGGGTACCCTGAAACTCTTGTTTCAAACACTCTCGCATAAATTACATTTGAGGAGAGAAAAGACGCCCTACAACAGAAACAGAAAGCAAACACGCGAATCTTGCCTTTTGTCACACAATATCGCTCATCAGTGCCTTTAAGCATATACTTATGCAGAACTGGCATTTAATACAACAACAGCCATTGCTTAGAAGAATATTCAAAGATCCCCCCATTGTCTCGTACAGAAGGGGCAGATCCTTAAAGGATATACTCGTGCGAGCTAAGCTCTAACTGGCTATTACACGTGAATGGGAGTCGCGCAGGTCTGCCACTTCTTTATTATCACTAGAACTTGTACGTATCGAATACAGTCCACCGCATATGTTTACAGCAGGAGGACAACACATCTTCTGTGCCTTTGGAACTGGAGCAGAATCTCCGAGTTCGAAGCTGCACTTGGAACAATTGGAAGGTTTCCATCTACTGGAATATGTTGTGCGGCAATTTGGGCAAGCACCCTGTCCTCTGCCGCTCCAAGCCATCAACTAACTCACTAAATCGCAGGCTAAAAGCACAACACACGATGTAATGCGAAACAGCGAACTAAATCACAACCGACGAAACAGCTAACTAAATCACAACCACCTCACTATAAATCACACGCTAAAAGCATGCACAACAC